>CM061063.1:105968754-106052435 GCA_030762895.1 Sophora flavescens
AAATGTAACGCCGTTACATTAGTAATCCCAAGATAATCAATAAAAATCATTTTTACCATTTAATTAAAACATATATACTAATAAAGAAAATTAAAAATATTTAAAGTTCAAAATACCTCATACAGCAATATATATAAAATATTCATTACGGATGGAATGATAAATATAAATGAAAACTCAAACTGCAAACTCGCTTCAATTTACAATCCTAGAGGAAAACAATACGGAAACAAAGAGAACGCTGCCACGACTTCAATCTATACTACACAACTAACTACGATGAGAAGATGACTCAGTTCTAGTCTCGATTCACAAGGTCTCCGCCTCCTTCGAAAAACAATACTAATAATGAGATATAAAATCCCAAATGATCAACAATACATGAAAGATGGACAAAATAGCATCATAGGTTTACCCGGTCACAGGAATCAGAAAAATTGTCCATGGCACCGCTAATTTTCCAAAATAATATATATAAAAAGAAAATACTTTTAATATCGTTAATAATCTCATCAACTCACAAGACATAACGAAATAATAACTCATCTTCAATATTTAATTCCTGGTATACTAAATAAATTCCCAGATTAATCCAAGCGTCAAGGCCTCCCACTCAAATTAGTCTCTTCCTACATTAAATAACACCACACACACTGACGCATAATGGCGCTCATCATTTCACCTCTACCACGAGTGTTTCGATGTCACCCTCCCGGCTTGTGATTATTTCCTGAGATACCTCCCATGTACACTTGGTGGTATTACTTTTTCACACCCCAACTGCTGTATGGTGAGTTACTTTGACAATCTTTAGTAGAATTACTCGATTGAATATCCTAAATCACGCACATGTTACTTTTTGATACCCCATTAAAGTTTAGATATTTCTCTTCGACAAAATTCGCCACAAAGGTATTGCAAATTATCATACAATTCATCATATGGCACAATCACAGATGTCTCGATACGATAACAATTCATTTACCAAAATAAATATTTGATCTCATCATGCATGTCAAATAAACTCACATGACATAAATAGCACCAATAAGTACGCTATTCAACTAATATAAATACCTTACTATGTGATTTTGATGCCATCAATATTAACAAGAATAACACCTAATTAAATAATTTTTAGTTTAATTAAAACCTTAATTTTAAAAATTTAAGGTTTATTAATAACATGCATCATTCCAATTAAAATCTCTCAAAATCATAGGTAAATCATTAACACAACAAACACATGTGTGTACTACATGGCACAGGGATGATATTGTTGCCACCTTCCGGCGCAAAGACTTGTGGTCGTGCTCTAAAATTATTTATGATAAGATTTGCGCTTCTGCGAAAAAATTCTTCCGCTGGATGGGAGCGTTGTTGACACCGTAGTATAACGATCACAACGCCAAAGAATAGAAGTCTTCCGCTCTATACTCCTCAACTGCTACATTCTCCTTTTTCCAAGGCAGCGACTAGAGTATATATATATATATACTGCGGCACTTTTCTAAAGTATATATATGTATACCTATGCTTCAGGGGGTGGTTTTACATTTTTATTTTTTGTTTGGTGAAAAATCCAGTGGGTACAAGGCCCATGAATGCCACTATCTCTTATATATATATATATATATATATATATATTATATTATTTTAAATAATTAAGTATCAATAAATCCTTATACTATTAAAATTTTCACAATAAAATTAAATTTTTAATTATATTTTATTTGTAAAATGAGTAACGGACAACTAATATATATATATATATATATATATATATATGTATGTAGAGTGTGATGTATAATACATATATATATATATATATATATATTATCAACTTTAATTATAATAAAATTTTCTAGATGTTATAGAACTGTTTAAAGGAAATTTTAAAAGGACTATAATGTTTCATACATTAAAATGGCTAGCAGGGCTTCAATCAAAATGTCATATGCTGAAGTGGATACGAGACACACAAAGTTTTCTTCAATACAAAGTCCTAGATGACAAAAGTACTATATAAAATAGTGGGTTATGGTCATCGCTGAGTCTTGTTATGCATTTATCTAATCTAAAGAGGAAACTCTGCTAAAATCTGCTTACATACTTCTGGAAACACAAAGCAGACCGGGAGGTTGATTACACGGTTTAGTGAGGCCCGCTTTAAATGGGTCAAGTAATGATGCGAATAACGGCAGCAAACCATGAGTTAGGATTTGAAATTATGTAATCTGGTCATGTAGGTAATAAACAGTTATCTTTCATCATGGCATCCCAAAGGCTGAGAGCTACGTGGAGATGGTGCCTTCCATCATGAATACATATTTCACAATATCTATAGGCACAGTACATTTTATTTGTAAGTTAAGTAATTTAAAATTTAAATACTATGATACCAATATGTTTTATCAATATATTAGGTATCTACATTGCATGTTACTTTTACGTGGTCTTTCATTGACCCATGCTCATTCGTAGGTGATGTTCTCCTTAACATCATAAGATCTTGACGCCGCTTATACGGATATATACTTGCCCGAGATATCACCGGCTTCTACTCGCTCTTTTTATCTCAATAAGTAAGTACCAGTTATTTAATTAGTAACATACTATATATGATCTAGTTACCACTACAAGATCCCGCGAAATGCGTGAACATCGCAATAATATCCGTATTCTCGACAATCTCGCGGATTCTTCGCCGACGAGCTAAGCTCAGCAACCAAGATCATCGCGAAACGAAGTATTAAAATAATTTATAATTAATGAAGTTGTTTTAACATCTGAAATATAAGATATCTTCTTAATGTTTATTTTCTCTATGATGGCTTCTATTGATGCAATCCACATGTCGCTGTGGTGAAAGGCGTCTGCCAGTAGATGGATTATCCTCGCAACGCAAGATATTTATTACAAATGCTTCTAAGCAAAGGTATAATTATTGATTTTATCTAATTCTTTATATTCTAATTGTTTCATTGTACGTAGTCCTCAGACAACGTGGATCATGGGAATGTGGATATTATGTGAAGTGGATGGTCTAAAATTATCTCCTCCCAGTATCACCCAAAGATGGAAGGAGGTAAATGCTACTGGTAACACAATTAGTTCTAATAATTATGACTCGTTATGTTTTATTTTAGCTTATTATAAAAGATATACATCTTACGTCCAATTAAACTTTTGCGATATTCAACAATCTCACTCCACTCTATCCGATTCATCAATAACATATGGAAGCTTGAGCAACTTTCTTCTTGTGTGCCAATTACCAGATAGTTCTGGTGTAGTTAATTTATAATAAAACGCATCTTGTACTCGCTTATCGCGTACTTTTGACCGATATAGTTTTGAAATGAAATCTATAATATATCATACGTAATTTGGTTTCTAATTATCTTTGTTGTCCTAATGTAGTCGAACATATTTATTGTTTGTAATCTTTAATTAGTGTGTTTTGGTGTAAAAGGAATGTGTGAAAATATTTAGATTCGTATTGATTGTGGATTATTGATTTACCAAACAGGGAAAGGGATCATTACTATCAGATGGTGATGTTTTTTTATATAAAACTTTTCACATCGACAAATAACCGACGTGGTAACCTAACATCACACGACTTTCTTAAAAATGATGTGGTAACTCACTTTACACACTCGGTTATTTTAAAACCGGCGGAATAGAAAGTTATCACATAGGTTTTTAAATATCCGACGTGGAAAGTGATTACTACATCAGCTTAGAAACTGCGAAGGAAAAGTGTTGAACAAGAATTATTGTCTTGCTGAAATAGAATTTTTGAGATACCCGTTTTAAAACCGATGCGAAAAGTGGCACAAACGACATCGGCCAACATCACTAATAAAAACCGACGTGTGAAAAGCCAAAAACCGATATGAAATCCCTTACTCGCACTAGTGACTATGATGGGATTCTGAGGAATAGGTTAAGAGAGGTTTCTATTTACACTGGGCTGGGGCTGCTACAATGTGCCGGTCACATGCAACCCTCTTCTAAAATCTCTCGTACAACATCATCCGAGACAACCGCTCCGACTAATGTGCATGTTTAACTCAGCACGGGAACGTCTCTAGCAGTCACGAGGTCTACAAAACCCACATCAAAAACTCATACTTCGAACATGGTCATGGTCCTCGAGTCACCACCGTGCTCATGGCTTACCTCCCACAAAGTCGCACAGAGGAGACGTGGCGTGTTTAACATGAGTAAGATCGTCACTGCTGCGTAAATGGATTTCACTTTAAAATCCCACTTAACCCCATAACAACATACAACATACATAGTACATGTATAATTACACTAAGAGTCAAACAAAAAAAATGGAGTTATAATTTGCTATCTCACTGAACCACACACATGTACTGGTAGGCATCCAAGATAACCACCTTCGTAGTATATTAGACTTTGTAGGCAATCGATCAAGAAACCAATCCGCCAAGAGAAAGCTAATACCTGACTCTGCCTTACAACACCAGAATTCCCTAAAATATGCCCAACACTGGATTAATGTATAACAATTGATGTGACAATATGAATCATATGTCGATTTAACCATATAGGCCTTTGATACATCCACTAAACATCCTCCTCCAACCAATTCAGTAAGCTCCTCGCCCAAAGTGCTTCAAAAATCCGATAAGCTTCCTCCTCCCCAAACAAAAAAATTCCTCCTCCAATGCCACCTCCACCTCCATACATCACCATCCCACCAACCCATCTCCGCCACCGGCCTCCTTTTTCTGACAAGAGAATAGCCTAGGGGAAACCACTTTAAGATTAGAGTTCCCAAACCATTGTTCGTGCCAAAAGAAGTCCCCACCCATTCCCTACCTTCCTCCTAATCTCAAGTAGGGAACCAAAGCAAACTATGTGTGGGATCATGATCCAACCTCAATAGATCCCTCCACCATTACGGGGAGCTCAAGTCCAACTACCTACTTGAGGGGGCCTACCTCTAACACCATACTATATAGAATAAGCTGCTCCCAACATGCCCCTTCCTCAAATAGGAGCCTCCTCCTTCACTTCCCTAAAAGAATCAAGTTGAACAGTTCGAAAGGAAAGCTCTTTGATACCTATATGATCTTTAGTACCTTCCTTGAGCTCTAAAGAAAGAGAAGTGGTACAAAGGAAGACTAGACAGCACTGAATTGATGAGCACTATTCTACCACGTAAGGATTCTTACCCTTCACTAGAGCCATAAATTATAAGGTTTAAAATGCGAGGAATAATCTTCAACCCAAAACCAAATTCAACCTAGACTTCTTGCCCTCCTAGTACGCCATAGTTGGATAAGTATTGAGGACAGAACTGTGTCTCAATTCAACGTCAATCTGTCCAAATCACAAGCTAAAAAGAAAATGCAAATCAATGAATTATTGAGTCTCAAAGATCGTCACACTAACTTCATCAACAAAAAAAAAAAAAAGATCGTCACAGTTTATACTTTATAAAGGGTTTGAAGGGGAGTGTTCAGAGAATAAATATAGGCCTCTATTTGACATAATTAGTTGAAACTTTAATTAGAGCTTTTTTTTTTTGACAAAACGTTAATTAGAAGCTGAAAAGCTAAAAATTGATAAGTTATTTAATTGAATTGTGGTTTGATAAAATTAATAGTAAATATAATAATATAAGAGGACACGTTTATATGTGTCTATATAATTAAAAAATATAAAAATTATTTTCACTATTGTTTAAAAAGGAAGATGTAGTTTTTTTAGGTAATTAAAGAGGACAAGACTTGATCTACAACTCCATGGGATATTGGGCTATATTTTTCAATCATAATACATACGTAACAACTCATCAATAAAAGAAACAACATGTGTAATGTACCGTTAGCACACGCCATAATATATTGAAAAATAACACCTAATATATCTATAGAACTGTACCTAAATTTTATCCTACTATTAATTGATGTATGTATATATTATTGCTAGATGCTACAAAATTGACCATATAGTTTCTTTTATACTTTGATATTTTAAACATCTTTCGTCTAACTACTAGACTAGATATCGAGTTTATAAAATCATAGGACCACAATTTAGAATGAGTAGATTAACCTAGATTTTTCAGTTAAAAGTTTCTTCTTTTTTTTTAATAATTCAAAAAATTTATTGATAAAAATCCAGTTCTAGCATCATAACTTAAAAGAGAAAATACTTTATTTTCTTATATATTCTTGTACGTTCTATTTGTCATTCTTTTTTTTTATGATTGTTCTATTTGTCCTTTGTAATATTAAACTCAACATGATGTAATAGCACGAGGATTGAAAGATCACAATCTCCATGGCCTTTATATTTTATGTGCAAAGAAAAGCATATACGAAAAGATATTCATGATATTGAAGGTTGCATGTCATACTTCATGAATGCATCCAAATTTGAACATGTACTGTTGTCATTTTTGCATTATAAAATTTTTGAAACGAGGACACCAGTTTAAATTTCATGAAAGCAATTATTGTGGGGAATTATATAACTCTTGTATTCCCATAATCCAACGAACTTTTTTGTCAAAAAATAATTCAACGAACTTAGTCTCATACCCAATTCAAATGGGCTGAACTTGTAGAAATATTCCGTAATCTCAAAACAAAAGAGAAAAATTGTTTAAAATATAAAATATTAAAAGATTGTAATTTCAACTGTGTACAAATTGAGCCTTCATTTCTTTAAGCCATGGAAGTGGGAACCATACCCAATTCAATTATTGAGATTTGGAGTCAAAACAAAGTTAATAGTTTATGATTAGTGTTTTTGTCTAATTAGATTGAATTTTAATTATTCCTGTTTAAATGATTTATACAAGAATAACAACAATGTTAAAAAAAAAAACATGATAATCAAGCCAAGGAAATTTCTCTCAAAGAACCTACATTTTATTTATTAATCTTCAAAAAAGAGAAATGAAAATAACCTAACACCGTTCCATTTGATTGTGTTATATGCTTCTATAATAAAATTAGAGTATTGAAAACCTTTTTTTTTTTTTTTGGAACAAACTCACAAAAGGAAAGGAAATTCCAAGACATCAAAAAAAAACCATGTAGAGGTATGTATAGTTAGATTAACTCAATCTATTCTCTCAAATTTGTCCAAACAAACTACTATTACATTTATTCTCTTTCTTATTTTCATCTTGAACTTCTCACCCTTCCCAATATCAGACTCTCTTACTTAGGAATACGTCAACAAATTGTGGCAATAGTAATCATAAGCAAACTTTAGTTAAATAGTTGGGGATCTTTTTACCGTTCTAAGAGTTTCAATTGGCAAAAATAGATTGCGATTGCTAGAAAGGGCAATCTCATTATGTGTTAGTAAAATAAAGGAGATAAAATAGAGAGTATGAAGAAATGTCTTTGTTTTATGCAAGTTTTCTGTATACGGTACAAAGCAGGTGTCCTATTTATAGAGCAAGACAATTACAAAGATAACTCCTAATTAACTGCAAATAATCTTAAACAACATACATGTCATAACATTCTTATCAAACTCAAGTAAGTACCCAAGAAATTAAGTTTGAAAAACCACGGTACTAAATGGCTAAGATATGAGCTTTGGTGAGGAAATCAACTAGCTGGTCAAGAGTTCGCAATACCTATTTCTGGGTGTAGGCATACTACAAATCTACAAACAAATACAATACATTCGATAGATAATTGAATTATTTAAACATGTCATCAATGTATAAATTCTTCGAAAGTGGATTAGTCTACGATCAAGATGTCCTTGGTAAAAAAATACTACTACGGATTATGTACGAAGCTTTTAACCGCCACTACAGCTCACCAATGCTTGTTAATTCTAAGGGTCCGCTTTGATTCAAAGATGGTAAGAATAAAGACAAAGACAAGATGTACATGCATCACAGCATTGAGTTGACAAGACAACTTTCGATGATAATCTTGTTATACATGCACAAAGACAAGTGATTTTGTACAAGATGTTGTTTGATATGCTTAAGATCGACGGAACAACGAAAAATTACTAAAATACCTTTGTACTATATAATGTTTTATTTAGTATTATGAAAAGATATGTAATAAGAATTTTTATATTTAAAATTAATTTTTATTTATAAATAAATTATTATCATGTTGTCCTCTTACTTATAATTTATTACTAATAATTTGCATATTTTTTCAAGTATTATTTTAATTTTATAACTTTTAAAAAAATAATTTATAGTAATGCTGATAAATTTTATGTATATTTATAATTACCATATTTTAAAATTAATAATTTTAAAACAAAAATTTAATTTTATAATAATACTGATAAATTTCTATCTATAATTTATAATCACCATACTATGAATTAAAATAAAATTAAAATAAATTATTAAAAATCTTAAAATGTTTATAATATTGTTTCAAAAAAAAATGTTTATAATATTAATCTATAGTTATATATAGAATGAATACGTATATATATGATAGATTGATAACCGTCTGCAACCTCGTAGGTAGGTGAGACGTTAGAAGCTGGTAATTGTATCAGGAAGATGTGGGTAGGTGAGAGCAGAGAAAAAGGACTGAGCTTGGTTATTTTGTCATTTCATATTTATCGCTTGGGACAACTTTTTGCCTGGTTAAGTAGAATAAAATTTTATAATTTTGTTCTCGCTCTGCATCTCTTATCTTGTGCCGTCCCATAAACATTTTTAAAATCAAACATTAATGTTGCTTTGTTTCAGATCGGCTCCTTTATTTTACAAATAATCAAATGACTCTAAGCTTTCACTGCTTAACCTCATCATACCCCAGCCTTTGCCATTTTAGACAAAGGTCAAGGGAAAGTTTAATCCTGCAGTTGGTTGAATGAAACAGGCACCCACCTATCATTGAAGGCACACGGACATGAAAGCGAAACATTTTGTCCAAAGGGGAACTTATCGGTGGACTTGAGAGACAATAAGACAAGAAGAAACAACTCAGACATACCCGACATAGTGCATAGGCACTATAAGCTATAAGGGTCCCCTCTTGACAAACATATACTCCTACCCTTTGATAAAATATCACTTATTTTTTGTTCATTTTTCTTTTCTATTAAGTTGAAATGAAAAATCAAGTTGAACCAACCAGCAAATGATGAGCCAGAACAACTTCTTTGCAGCTTTTCAGCGGCACATTCATTCATACATAGGGACCATGCATCAGTTAGTGGCAGGTGGGTGCCAGATTGTGCTAGCTGAAGTGTAGCTTCCCCACTTGCAGCATATTAATTAAAGGGTACAAAATACAGGTAAACATGTAGAAACACAGCCGTATGAGGAACCCACCTACAAGCACCACCTGTATTTTCCAAGCACTGACCACAATGCAACAATTGCAGACTATGCAACTAGAGACTATCAAATATGCAGGTTCTACATAATCCATTCCAAAGTACCAAAAATAAAAAGAACCCTTTTGTTATTGCACATGAAATATTATTACAATAATCCACAATACCAAATAACTGTACTTTGCTATTTCTGTATACTTGAAAGTTGAAAACATGAAATGCAAGAAATAATGTTCTTCAGAATATAGAATCTACTCTACCGGTCCCTACCTACAATTATGTTCACCTTGCATTCTACTTTAGGTCCTAATGGACTATAAAAACTTGTTTCATTTGTGTCCCGTCCATCCATCCATTTACCACTATTTCTAAAGGCACCATGAACTGCTATCAAAACAATATCTTTAAGTTATGCATTCGGTATGCTAAAAGGTCCTGCACAGAAATTGAAAATCCCTTGCCTCAAAACCATACAGGTTAAGTCATGTTGCAATAAACTCAACTCTCAGCTGATTTCTGGCTGTAACATTGGGAATAAAGCCCAACTGTTGGCTGATCTACCTTCCTTGCTAACAACCTTCTTGTTAGCCCACCACTCAGTGCCATTGGCAGCATTACCAGAAACATCACCTTTTCTGCTGTCAAAATTGAATTCTTTGGGAGAATTAGCAGAATGATGCTTCCGACAGCACTGCTTTACTTCTCCAAGAGGGATTGTCAGGCTTGTCATTTGTTTTCCTGAACACATGTCACAACAACTACTGGTGTCTTTGAATCCTTTTCTTGTCAACAGGGTCTTTGGCCAGTATACCCTGTGAAGACCCTGACATGTTTCAAGCAATACTCCTGTTTTGTTTGTTGACATCGCGCAACATCTTCCCCAGTTAATTCAAATGAAACTCTGTGATCGACTAACGCTGCATTACTTTGATATCCATTCTCTGAGTTTGCAAGAGATGCTTTTGCTCAGGAATCTGGTTTTGCACACAAATGTTGGCTTGAGCGGTTGGCCCAGTCCCATCAGGCGTCAAAGAGCCAGAATCCACCCTTGATTCCTGCCCCAGACCATCAGGTGTCACCGACTCCAGAACCAAGTCGTGAAGCTAGCCCAGCACCATCTGGCTGTCAAAGACCCTGAACCTAGTCTCGAACCTTGCCCTGCACCATCTGGTGTCAAGGATCCAGATCCCCCGCCTTGAACTCCATTTTCGAGCAGTGAAGTGTTCAAAGCCCAAGATCTTTGGTGCTTCACCTTGAGGGAATTCAAGAGTTGGGCGTCTATCAGGAAAGGTGTAGAAGTTCCAGAATTTGAAATGGCTGATCCAGGTGATATGAGTTGGGTACCTGGGCTTCCAGGATATTGTTGATAAGGCTGAATTTCATAATTGTAAACTGCAAACTTCTGTGTCCCATTATTTTTACTGAGCCCGATCCAGTTTAGATACCAACAATTGAGCAAATGGAACCTCAGGGGATGAAGGTGTTGTCAGCTGCACAGATTCAGGTGGGGGAGTAAAAGGAGCAGTTGATGGTTCAGTTGTGAAGTTGGAAAATGCAGTTGGCGGTGAAACTAACTGAGTCTCATATGCATAGGGACCTATGGTAAAAATGGATGCAGATCCACCAGAAGAGTAATTGACAGAGAGAGAAGCGAGTGAGAGTAATCCAGATGGTGAGTGAGTAGCAGATGGAGGATCAAAAGATACTGGAGAAGAGGGAGGCACAATGAATGGCATTACAATAGCAGTTGAAGGATCTGGTGCGGCAGTAGCAGCTGGACCTGTTGGTGCAACGGGTTCAGGAACAAGGACAGCATGGCCAATTCGCTTGCTGTTTTTTTGAGATCCAAAACACCAGTACTGGCTCCAGAAGCTTCCCCAGCGTTTTTTCTGCAGTTAATGAATAAAGAACTCTAAATCAAAAGTTGGAATAGAATCAACACATGACTTATCAGTAACTAGCAATATTCTAAACTTTTACAGAGAAAGAATAATGCTAGAATTCCCTTGAATGTTATTTTGTCCTCGAAATTGTTTAAGTTCCACTTTCTTCCTTGAAACTTCCAAGTTTAACACTTATTTCATTCCCATTTGAATATCATCACGAGTGACATGTGAAGCCCATGTATCAAGATTGGAGAATTAATGAATACAGGCAGTTATCTTATTCTACCAAAATAGTGCAGAATTTTACTATATTAAGCATGAGATATTTTGATCTACTGTCTATTATTCTGGTAATTTTATTGTACATTATCTAATGCTCAATTCAGTTATACTGTACCCAATATTTCAAGACATTTGCAGGTTTAGCCAAATGAAAAGATATTACACAGATAAGGAATACTCATTAGAATTTAGACTCCAGAATAAGCACATTTAATTTTCTGGTAGCTAATCAACATACACGGACATTAACTTCCCCTAAAATTTCTCTTGTAACCTACAATTTTCAATTCTACCAACAGGGAAGGAATGCCATAAAGCTTAGATTCATCAGCCTACCCATTGTAAAGGAAGCAAAAGAAAGACTTTAATTTCGTATGTTTGTCAAGTAGGTATATATTATTTAATAAGAACTGCTATATTCAAAAGGTTCCTAGAGGACGGGCCATAAGATGCAAACGATTCGGAGCGGATTCCTGCCCGGGGTACAGGAGATGACCTACAGGCAAGACCAGCGAGACCTGGGGAGGAAACCCGATGGGAGTCAGAGGATCCATAGTACTTGCAGCCACACAGACGCCATCTTCATTGTTTTTAAAAGGGGACATCTCTTTCTGTAAAATACTAAAGGCTCCTACGAAAGCCCTTTTTATGAATGATGTGGCAAATGTAGAATGGATGACAAAACGGTTGTAACGGCATACGGAATCATTGCCGGAAGAAACGACAAAACGCAAGCACATGTATATGTTTTTATAGTGTGTGGCCGTTTCACAGAAACTAATTTGTAATAATCAGCTAAATTACATCAAAGATATGAAAAAAAACATATACTAGCATTTATGTCAGCAGACATTAGAGATGTAAAGAAAATGAATAGCCACCAAGAAAAGCATGGCTTCAAGTTTTGGAATAAATTAAAAAAATCAGCCAGCAGCATTGATGGTACGATGAAAACGGTGCGTAACTTCTACACCATCAGCAGGATCAGGAGGTGTTACACTGCCAAATTCAGACATCGACCCAATTCCGTAATCCTTATTAAAGGATGTTTTCAAAATGAAAGTTCTCAAACCCACCAAAAATACCTACCATAACAAAGACTGAACAGAGCTTACTGAAAGTGAATCAAAGGTCTCCAACATGGATAGATTGCATTTTGTTGGACTGATGGACAAAGGCAGATATAAGTAAGGTCAATCTCCAGTACCCGGTGTTTAATTCGCTCTATGAACTACGCCAGGAGTCAGGACACAATCCTCTCAATTAAATCCAAATCACCATAAACCTCAAGGAAAGAAAGTTCATGTATTTTTTTATATCGAAGTTGTTAACTCAAAATCTTCTCCTAAAGGATCGTTTCTTACTCTACTTAGTACCCTAAAGAAGATAGTATGGCTTGAATTGCTGCACAACAAGATGAGGATTAAGAAGTTCAATAGTCAAAATCCTTTGTTCATGGACACACGCAGAGAGAGACAGAGAATAGACTAATACTTTGTCCTAATAACAGAATTAAACATCATTTAGATAGGTGAATCAATCAACATACCCGAAATGCAGAAAACATAAAAATTTAAAATTTAAAAAAAAAAAATGAAGGTTGCTTGAATTCCTTCACTTGCAATCCTAGTATTTGATTGAACAGAACACAAACAGAAATCCAAAAAAGAAAAGGAACACCCAAGATCCAATTATCCAAATTCCCTTCTATTCTCTGTTTTTTTTTTTTTAAAGACACGAGAAACAGTAAGAAATGCTGAATTATAAAATTCTTAAAAAGAAAAACGAAAAGTGTTCGAAGTTCAAAGTTCAAACCTTGCAACGCCACCATCATCATCAGGTCAAAATAAAAGACTAGACTAGACCAGACCTTCATCACTATGAAAAGTAATAATAATTATAAAAAAAAAAAGTAAACAAAAGGAAAAAAAAAACACAAATTCACAAAACATAAAACACGAAACACGAGATCTCATTGTTTTGTACGCTGTTTCTCGGAAACACCAAACAGAACAACGAAAACCGAAACGAAGCCGAAGAAAACAGTCACACGTACGAATAACACAAAAAATAACAAAGAGAGAAACGGACCGGCGCGGTGGTGGGTTGGACTCTGGCTTCGGCGGTGACGATGGCGGTGGCTGCAGCGTTGACGGTGTCGACGGTGCTGTCGATGATTGCCATGATGGATTTGGATGGTGGAAGCCGCGGCGGTGGACGGTGTTTCCCGGTCACCGGAGCTGAATAAAGGAGTGTGGATGATGATGGATTTTGCGGTGAGATGCAATCATGGATTTGAGTTTAGAAAGATAGAGAGACGAAAAGGATGAGAGAGAAGAGAATAGAAAGTGCGATCACTCTAACATGGAAAAGGAATGGAGAGTAATAAATTTTATATGATGACATGCCTTTGAGGTATTATTCACGTTACACTTTAATTTTATTCCAATGTTATCATCATCGCGGTTTAGAATAAACAAATAAATTCTAATAGATTATTTTTTTGTTAGATTATACTTTTTTATCCCTTATTTTGATTTTGTAAAAAAAAATCTAAAATGTCCCTTATTTTATAAAATTATATTAATGTAGTGGTATATCTTTTATTTTTTATTCTCAAATGATCTATTATTTTACAAAAATCAAACTCATGTAGTATCCTCTTTTTGTTTCGATATGATTCCTCTTTTATATATTTGCTTAGAAATCATACCTTCTTTATCCCTTGTTTTGATTTTAGACTTCAATTTGATTTTTTTATTTTAAAATGGTCCCTTTGTAAAATTATACAAATGTGATTTTTCTTTTATTTTTATTCATAAAATCGCCCTTTATTTGTCAAATGTCAAACTCATATGGTCTCTTTTTTTTCCAATTGGTTCATCTCTTATTTATTTGTTTTAAAACGATCCCTTATTTTATAAAAATTTATATCATTTGTCCTCTCCATATCATAACACAAACGAAATGATCACATTAAAACCTAAAATAAAATTGGGTGGATAACTTTAATATAAAACAGACCAAATTGAAAAATAAAATAAAATGGGAGACCAAAAGTATAGTTTAGTCATTATTTTAGATGGTCTGAACTTTGATTTGATTTAATTCGGATTTTACATATTGAATTCAGGTAAAAAATATATTATACTATTTAAGTTTTTATTCTTATATATTATTTTATATAAAATTTTAAATTGTATATTGTTATAAGGTAAAAATGTTATTATTCTTCAATGAATTTATACACATTAATTAAAATAATTTCAAACATGGATATAATTTTTAATTAATATTAATATTTATCTTATTCTATAATTATAACTTTTTTTTACTTATGTAATAGGTGTGAAGTATACATTGTCGTTAATAACGACTAATCTCCTTCGAGGAACCTAAGGCACACAAGAGGTATGTAGTCTCCTCCCATCAAGGTTTTTTCCATTCGCAGGAGACATGATTCAAACATATGTCATTTTTGCTTAGAGTAATGATATTATGACACCGCTTTTGACACCAAATTGACACATTGGTTAATCACGCATAAATTTTTGGTTAATTCAGTTCATTATATGGTTAATGGGTCATATGAATCTTATTTTCCATAACCTCGTAAATATTTGGTTAATCACATGCAAATATCCTGGTTAATTCATTCTTTATATAATTAATGGGTCATCATGAATTAACCAAATATTTACACGTGATTAACCATATAATGAACTGAATTAACCAAATATTTGTACCGATTAACCAAGGTGTTAAAAATTGGTGTCAACTTTTGGTGTCATAATATCATTACTCTTTGCTTAAGAGGTCAAGCCCTTACCACTTGGACCTACTTAAGTTGGTCTATAATTCTAGCTTTACCTCAATCTCTTTGTCTAAAATATAATAGTAAAGTTAGATAGTTAATATGATCAAGGTATTTGATAATCCTAAATAAGATTTTAAGAAAGTCAAAATAAATAGAAAAAGAAAAGATAGAACTAGAAGATAGTTTTAAGAATTAAAATTTAAAATGTGCAAATTTAAAAGTACAAAAAATAGTTGATCAAGTGATCGGGTTGATTCGAGTTTAAAAAATATATATTTGAGAGTCGGACCTATTATAATTGGCCAAATTCATGTTTTAAGTAAAATGAACCGATTAATCAAAACAAATCGAAACAATTTAATTGAATTGGTTTGGATTATCGAATTTATCAGATGAACAACCCTACTATTTATATAAAAAAATTACATTTTCAATCACAAATCAGTTTATATATGAATTTAAAGTTAGTTATGATAACATAAATTAACTTTAGTAATGTGTCAATTGATGATTGTTTAACCAAATAAATAAGATTTTACATGTATACCAAATTAAATCACTATAATTTTATTATTTAATTATGATTTAATTTGTCTTTTTTTTATATTTATATTATAGTTTTATCACATGTATGCAAATAAAAAGATATATGTTAAAGTATGATTTAATTGTAATGTATTGACGCCGTAAAAAAATTATAATATCAGTTAATTATGTATTTATTTATTTTACAAACTTAATTATGTATTGTTAGTGCAAAATGTTTTGATTTTCTTAATAATTACATTAGAATTCAAATATATAATAATTTTTTATTGATTATTATAGTATAAAAAGTTTTATACTAATAATATCATCTAGATTAAACTCATTAAAGTAAAGTATTGGTAGATTAAACTCGTTAAAGTAAAGTAATGTTACCAACACCTATCGGGCTTAAGTAAGGTCTCGAGGTTCAAATTTTTCTTAAATGAGTCTTTCTGATTTGACATGGATTAGTTTAAGTCCAATGTAATTTTCAAATGTCAAACTCAGAGAAAAAAAATTTGTTAACATTTTTCCTTCGCTATTATATAACTTCTATATTCATTAAATGCAAGACTGGTCACACCAAAATGATAACATTACACTACAAAAAAGGTTATTTAGCGATCGAAAATAGTGACCTAATTTGTTGGTTCTTCGTTTTACGACCAAAATGGCGAATCTATTGTAGGGATCTAAATCAAACACTGATTGTGAGTTGATATTGCGACCAAAATAGCGATCGAAATAGAGCGTAAGCGAGTTACTCGCCTCTATTTCTGGCCGCAAAATAAAGGAAAGTAAACGTAAAAAATTTATGAGCTTTTTTTGCATCGAAATGGCGATCGAATTAAATGCAACGGTAAAATTTTATTTATCTTTGCGGCCGATATTAAATCGGTGCCGCTAAACTAGCAAAAAAAATTAAAATATCGCGGATGTTAGCTTGGCAGATTTAAAATCGATCGCTAAATTTATGGATTCAAAATTCAAATTAACCTTAGAGATCGATTTAGCTGACCGAATAATTCGGTCGTTAAAATGAAATCCCTAAATCCACCGTAACCCCCACTTTCTTCCCATTTCACGAAATTACTCTCTCTCTCACTCATTCTCTCTTCCTCGCGAGCTCCGACCGCCAGCCTCCAGCGCGCCACCGTCGTCAGGTAAGCCGGTCCTCTCCCTCTCCCTCTCCGTTTGTCTCTCTTTCTCTCTCCATCTCTGTCCCTCTCTCTCTCTCTCTCCGTCTCTAACCGTTTCTCTCTCTTGGGTCCGTCTTCCTCCGCACGTCCGGAGTAGCGCACCACCGGCACTACCGAGAGCGCCTACCGTTACCACCGCAAAGACATGATAAGTCTTCCTCCTTTGGCAAGATGCCGATTGTGTCTTTGATAATTTAATATTTATGCATGTATTTGCAATTATGTGTTGTTTGTTAGTGGAGAGTAGGGCTCAATAGGATGTGATCCTGTCAAAAAGGCGGGATGCTTGTTGTGTGTTGCTAATTTAGAAGTTATGCATGTGTTTTATAATTATGTGTTACTTGTTAGTGGAGAAATGAGCTCAATAGGATGTTTGCTACTATATTTTATCTAAGTTTGTATGGAAATATGCTTCAATATATATTTGTTGAAGTATGCTGCAATCCTTATAAGTCAATGGTTTTATTTTCTCGCTAGAGTTAATTATTAAGCTACGAAAGCCTTAGTTTCCTATTTGAGATTCAATATTAATGAGCATGCATACCTTCTCGTGGCACGCATGCTCATTCAAAATTTTGGATGTGCTTGAAGGAATCTTGAAGTTTGAGGTTTTTCTTTTTAGTTTCTTAAGGCCAAGGCCTTAGATAATGAAGGATTAAGTATAGGGTTAGATAAAATGAAGGGTTGGGCACAATTTACCAGGCACATGACGTGCCGCCATCATTCAAACATTATTCACATTAGAAAGCAACTCAGACACAATATTATGAAAGCAACTCGGTTTTCTACTCATTTGTTTCACTAGGCAATGGAGCTTTCCGGGAAATAGTTGTTGATGATCATCCTTACTAGGTTATCTAGGCATTTCCAATAGGAAAAGTCCTCTCTGACCATCCTTCAAAACGACGTAAAGCATCCGCTTCCGCGAAAACTACTATGTTTGCTAACTGGAAAGTTGCATGTGAAGTTGCATTTCGTTGTTCTATTTTAACATGCTAGTATGCTACATGGATCTTTCCATCTTTTCTTCTTATCACTTGGATGAAGTTTAGACATATGACTTGTTTTCCTTATCGTTTTTATCGAAAAATGGATCTAACTAAATGTTTTGAGACAACATCCATATAGACCAGTCACATGATCTCATCAACTTAAGAATAACAACGGATTCATGTAATGATGGTTAAGGCATAAACTAATCATTACTAAATTGTTTTTGTGTATTTCAGGATTTGATTTCAATCCCGCGATCATTCTACCGTCGTTGGGGACAAGAAATACCGCGTGTTGTGACTATTGAAGACAAAAGCGGAAATCTATTCAATGGGAATATAGTAATCCATGAGGATCGCCCATATTTTGCAAAAGATACAAATGGTATCAGGGAGCTGTATTTGTTGTCCACTAGTGCAGTGGCAAAGTTTAAGTACCTTGGGGGTTCTCGCTTCTACATGTTCATCCCTTTGGAAGATTGATGAGTTTTGATATTTTGATTAGTACTTATTGACTGTGGTGTGTTTTTATGTTTTGATCGTTAATTAGTACATTATTAAACTTTTTTTATATAAACAATTATTAAACTTGCGTTAATTAATGTATATGTTTTCTTGATCATATTGACTGTGGTGTTTTGGATCGTTAGTACATCATACTTACGTTTTCTATTTATTCAAAAAAATATTGGTGTATTTTGTTTATATCGAAATTAAAAATCAATGGGGTAATAGTTGAGAAACAAAATTTGGTCGATAGGATTAAGTTTTAGGAAAAAATTTATAAAATTTGCGACCAAAATAGCGATAAAGAATACTCCGGCCACCAAATTGATTATCTGAGCATGCGACCAACTATACTGCGACTGAAATATATAATTTTGTGATCGAAATATTGGTCACAAATTTGCGACAAAATACAAATTCTGGTCCACTAAACATTTAGCCACCAGGATTTATGTTACCCCCTTAATTCGGCCTCTCACACAAGATAGCAACTGAATTATCATGTTTAGCGACCGAAATCTTCGGTCGCTAAATAGGTTTTTTTTTGTAGTGTTAGATTCTCTCATATTAAGTAAGAAAAAATAAAAACTATTGTAATTGTTTATGGGCTCAATTTCCGGACCCACACGCAGAAGAGAAGGGACGAACCTGCGTCCCATTTAGTGACCTCGGCTGAGGTTGGGGCAGGTCCAGGTTGACCTTCAGTTACCTAACCCGGCCCCAATATAATAAAAATATTCTTTTGCATCTATCCCTCCTATCTTATGTTTAACATACGGTCACTGAGAAAGAATTAAGGAAGTGTAAACCTTTCTTTTACTTTTACTCTATCATATCAGTGTATGAGAAACTTAAGGAGAAAGGAGAAGATTATTTTGTTTTTCACCATTCACTTACCCTTTGTTTCACTACACGTAACCCCTTCAATGTTCCAATGTTATTTATTTTTGGTTTCACTGCAACAACTTTTAAGTTTCACTGTTTCTCTTTGATTTTTTGTATGTTCTTATATCTTATAGATTATTTTATTATGAACTATGAATATAATAGAATAAGGTACACACGAGGTTGGAAGATAGACCATTGAAAACAAAATATATTTGGAGAATAAATTGCTTTATTGTAAACTATGAATTGTGAAGTATGATAATATTTTTTCCCACTCACAAAAAAAATAGTTTACAAAGGACTTATTTAATTTCTAGTCAACTCGTCCCGTCCCATTTCTACGGCTTAAACCAACCCATATATGTTCATTCGAGTCTAAGGACGGGTTCGGGTTCAGAGAATTGACTCCATCAAAATCTAGATCGGGTAAAAGACAAGGATAACCCGTCCTAACCCATCTCACACTCACCCCTACCAACTCAGCTGCATCCCGTGGACGATCTTGTCTTTTAACATTGCAAGTATGTGTTTGAATTTTAGTTTGGCGTAGCTCCAAACGTGGTTCAAACCCAAAGTTGCTTTTGTCATTTCTTTTATATGCTTGGCTTACCTAAATTTGGATTAGACGGGGGAATTGGTTCTTTCACTAATCGATTATACAATACAATTGATCATAATAAAGTCAGCTTTATGTTTGAATGTATTTGTTGAAAAATAATTTTAAGATAATATATTTTGTTTGAGTTGTATAAAAAATCAATTTTATATAATAAACTACAAAAGAAAAATTATTGGTATGTTCTATCAATATAAATATTTTTTATAGTGAAACCAATCATCTATTGCGACATCATAGGAACTATTTGATTCATATCATAGTTATATTAAACATCACACATAACATGATTTGTGACTGGTTGATGACAAAAAAAAACTTACATTGACATTATATATCAATTAAACTCTTAAAAAGAAAATGGAAATATTTGTATTATTTAATAATATTTATTTGCTTGTTAGTTTTATTGAAATGGGAAGAATTTTATTAATTTTAAAATAATCTAATTGTTTTTTAAAAATAAGATTCAAATTTCCAACTTCTCTAAAAATAAATTTTTTCTTATAAAATAATTATTTTGAAATTTAATTATTTTACCCAAACATATCAACTGTTACTGAAAAACAATTGTTATCATGAAAAACAGTTAATTAGGTAAAAATTAATCTTACCCAAACACCCACTAAATATATAGATTTATAGTCTTTACATGAAGTTTTAATATAATTATGTTATGCAAAGAAAGAAAAGATATGCAATTACATCGAATTTTATTTTATTTTTACATGAACATAATAACAATTCTTAGTATAATTTCAGGATTTAATTGGTATGTAGTGCGACTGTAAAGTTTTTTACACTATCAATCAATTAGGAATGATCTTATTGTGACATTTAAGGTAGTTATGATAAAATCAAATATTTTTAATGATGTGAGAGCTTATGACTGGTTGCTTATATAACTTTTTTTTTTATACTTACAATGTATTGAAATCAGACTCTTAATTTTTTTTATAATCTAATAAACATGTATTGTCAGTATAAAAGTTGACAATTGATCATGCATTATCATATCATTAAAAATATTTGACTATCACAATAATCATCTTAAAATTCATATATTAAATGATAGATGATTAGGCAAAATAAGTTGATTTGTACTATACTTTTTTTTTTCTTTTTCACATTACAAATACTTTTTTTTTTTCAAATAGGTCATATACATTATGTTTTGTGTGACACGTTAGTCATTTCCATCATTCTGTACAAAACGGCGTCAGTTTTATGACTAATATAAAAGATGAATCATAACGTATACAATCAAGATAAGGAGCAATGAAAGGAAACATACATTTTATTTTTTTCCATTTTGTTCATATACACTACATAGCAAACTCACGAACCTATGGAAACCGGTTGGCGATGGAAAATGATCTCTCTTGGTAAGGGCTTTATGAATCCAATTTTGCATCCTATGAGGATCTACGTAGTGTTTGGGAAGTCGGGAGTTCGAATATTCAACCAGTTATTCTGCAATTATCACAAAGGGGACAATTGATCTCAATCCAAATAAACGAAGCAAACTCTCGCTTAATGTTAGGTGAGGATTATGAATTACCTCAATAATATTGGAGGTCGAGGATCCTTTTTGAAATGACTGGTAGAATAGGTATGCCTATCTCTCTAGATGATACTACTCCATCAGAACTTTTGGCCACTTTGCTCGGATTCTTGTTGATCTTGATCTCACGGGAAGATTGAATGAGCAGATAGTTGAAAGAGAAGGTTTTACCTTTTCTATTGGTATTGAATATGATGATATTCCATATTTTTGTCCTCATTGTCAAGCTATTGGTCATTCACTCTCGAATTGTAGAAAGAATTTAGGTATCGCCCCTTCAAAGCTTCATAAAGATATTGTCAAGAAAGATAAGGTAATATCTGCCACTACATATATCTCTAAAGTTATCCGTGTTGATAAAGTGGGAATGGGTGGCTCATCTTCTGATTTTAAATTAATGGATCATGTCATTCTATTAATAATTCCGATGAGATAAAAAAAAAAAAATACCTTGATCGAGTAACATGATGATGCTAAGATTGATGCATATATGAATTCTTCTAAAATTGACTATGAAACTGATTTAAGTCCTTGCACCTAATCCACTCACTCCAAAGATGATATCGTGCCTCATTCTCACTGCAACAATTTTCACCGTCAGTGGTATTGGGATGCACGGTTCTAGCTCTAACCCTTTGTTGGGGTTTCTGCAGGTAAATAAGGAAAATGTAGGTGATAATAGTTTAATAATGACATTAATATGACTGATATGGGTGTTAAAAGTCCTTCTTATGATAAGGATGAGAATTTGACTAACAAAGCTGGTGACAATGAATCGATTGATACCACCCTTGATCACGTCTCAAACTCTTTTCCTCAAAACTCAACTCTTGTTGCTTTTGTGCCTGATCCTGCTTTAAATTCAATGCATTTCATGACTACCTGTGATTTAATAGTTAGTGGTAAAAATTTTGAGACCCATGTGATTAATTCAACCTTTATGCATCCTGGTGTTATTCATGATATGATAGTTCTTCCCGAGCTTTTGGGAGATAGGGATGAGGATGACATAGAGAATATCTCTCTTCTAGCAGAGTAGAATAATGATAATGATGGAGAAGATGATTCTAATTTGACAGTGATTTTGTCTAAATCTCAAAAGTATAACCTGAGAAAAAATATAAGAGTTAATTTTAGATTTACATGATTATTGTTTTCTTTTTACATGGGTTTTTATTTATGTCCCCCTATGGTTTTGTTTTCTTTGTTTTTCTTCTTTATATCAATAAATTTATGGTGACATAGACTCACCTTACATTAAAAAAAAATATTATGTTCCGTCTTACATATTAGTTTTTCCCACAATTCCTTATTGACGGTTTCAGTTTTAGGTTTAATTAACGTAGGTGATGGAACACATAACATATATATAGGAACAAAATGCAAAAAATATATATATAGAATCCAAGTAAAAATTAAAACACCTAGGATGCGTTTGATTTTCAAAAATTCAGAGGATTGGACAAAGACAAAAAATTTTGTCCCCCTGCTTGATTTGAAAAGTGGTCGTGGGACGGACAAAATAGGGGGTGAGGGACATGACAAAAACCCAAAATTTTCTCCCAAACCAAACCATGGGATAACATTTTGTCTCATGGACAGACTACCAAAAAAAGACAAAATTATCCTTACATCTCCCTCTCTCCTCCCTCTCCCTCTCCCTCTTCCTCTCTCTCCTTCTCCCTCTCACTCTCACCCTCCCCCTCCCCTCTCTCTCTCTCAACCCCCACGTTACTTAATTTTTTTTAAAGTTAATGTTATATATAATACATACTAATAATATATATATATATATAATATTATTATGATAGTAATAATATATTATCATATATACTATATAATGGTTTCAAAAAAATATACTATATATGATAAAAATATATTATATATTGCCTAAACTTACATATATTAATAATATTATATATTAATATATAATAATATATATTACAAAAGGTATCATAATAAAATTAATATTATTTTACTTGTGTTGTCCATTATTTATCAAATGACGTACATGGCAAAAAGTTATCCTATGACTCGAGGGATTGTCTTGTGTTGTCATGTGTCTTAATGCGTATCAAACGCACCCTTATAAGACCAATCAATCTTTTTTTTTCAAAAAAAATTACATAAACAATTTATCAGAACTAACATTAAAGTATTTTATATGTTTTCCTTTTTTCTCATATGAACAGTTCATATGAAATCTTCACCTACATAAAGGAATATACAACCCACATTCTATATCTTCCTCGTTAGCTTATTTTAAGCGTTGTCTAATTATCCTATATTATGGAAATTTGTTTATAGTTTAACCTGCTTCCACATAGTTATTATTAATATTTACATATAATTATAGCTTAATGATTAATTAATTTTTCAACTGCAATTTATTTAAACGATCTACTATAATAATATTGACTTGAAAGTTTAAAGGAATATTATGTTTTGTATAATAATATATATGTTTTTATGCAACTATGAATATTAAAAAAAAAAGTATGAAACTTAATAAATTGAAGTTCAATTAAAAAGATTAAAAGATTAAAAAGTTCTATTAAGCTAGTGAATTTTAACCAATATATTTAGCATTATTTTTATTGTTGTTATGAAAAAAAACACACACACATATATTTAAGGTGAGATATTTGTATACGCATGACAAGGTATAAACTTGTCTTGTACTTTAAAAGATAGCTTTAATTATAAGCATCTATACGTAGAAAACCATATAGATTTTAAGGGCTAATTAAATTTTAAAAGTATTAAAAGGAAATAAAATGCAAACATCAAATAAATATAGAAAAAAGATACCATTTATTTTCTTTATTAATAATCTATAAAAATAATACACATCTGGGCACCTAGTTTTATCCTGACTATAACTATTTTTTTATAAAAAATCTTTTATTTTATAAATGAAATTAGAGAAAAGTAAATAAAAAGGAAAATACCAAACACTTAAAAATCAATAAAGTTTGTACTTTAATCCATGTTCATTTTGAATACCTCACTCAGTGAATCTTCAATGGTACAACACCTCATTAAAATTGCTTAATTCGCTTTTTATCTGTCCATCATGTCCAATTTATATTACTTTATATTATTTTAAGCACTTCTCACTTCAATAATATACAACTCTAATATATTCACTAGAAGAGGCACACAAATTATCTCACATCTTTATTTATATTTGTTTTATGTTTTCTGCTAGTTTTATGATTTTCTTATTGGATGTTTATATAAGAATCACAAGTTAACTTTGTATAAGTTTGGTATATTTGTATTTGTAATTTACTCTGACCAACTCATTAACATGAATAATATTCTTTGGTATTATATATGGATTTTCACTCAAACAATAAAATTGTGATAACAATATTCAGACTAACACAACACAATTGGAAAATATCAATTGAAAAACAACTGAAAATATAAATGTTAAAACTAGTGCTATAACCGCAGAAAAAATCCTTTGTTTAATTTTAAGCGACCTGTAGCTTACATCTTCACGTTGTTTCATTATTATATTAAATAAATTAAATTAGATCCTAGTTAGCAACAAAATAAAAAATTTGATCTCAGCTGCAAGTGGAAGTTGAAATGAGATTTAAGAAAAAGGTTGCTGTACTAAATATTAACAAGTATCAATAGTTATATGTGTCATGCAAACAAAGATATTTTTGAATAATTAAGATCTAGCAAGTTAAGGATAAAATAATGATGACAGCGCAGCCATCGATGCCGCTTGAATTGACGGAAACAACCTTTCCTTGAACTCAAAATTACCCTTTGTGCCACACAGTTAGAAAGGGGTGAAATGAAAATATGAAATGATGTGGTTATTAAGGATGGTGTGAGATACTCGTGATTCACTGCAATGGTTACTCGGTGATTATAATGTTGCTTTTTCTGAACGTTCACGTGACCCTCGTGATAGAAACTGTGTGGTCAGGATCACATAGTACTGGTAGAACTCCTTATTAGGCAAATCAACAACGTCCATTTAGCAGACTAATCTGATAATTGGACTACATCTCAATCGTTGACCTAATAGCTGCCAAGTCCTAGAAAAAAGAATAAAGGCCCAAATTGGTACCTGAAAAATTAAGAGGACCCACTTTTGGTCCCTGAAAAAATAAATTACTCATTTAGTCCCTCAAATTTATAAACGCGAGACACATTAGTCCCTTATTCCACTTCCAATATTCGTTTACTTATCTATGTGTTCCGTTAACCATCCTGCCTAATCGTTAGTGGTCGTGTATACTTAAAGTTCTCTCACACGGATATATAATGAAGAAAATTGTTGGAATATAGTAACTGAATCTGGCTAGATATACTTGAATTTATAGTGTCTTCTACGGTGCATAAGTGGTTAAGTGATGCACTGTGACTAAGTAAGATGACCTGCTATCACAGGTAACTTCGGGGGTAATATTCTAAGAAGTAGATCAATAAGGGCTTGTTAGTGAAAATCTATAAATTGCATTTTACTCCCTCCCTCTTCTGCATAGCTTCCCTTCTGTACCTAGTGTTCAACTCTCCCCTCCCTATGAAGAATACTCCCTCTGTCGAAGAATCTCGTTTCAACTTAAATCCCTTGGTCGAGACAGTGTATTGCGACATAACCCCAGAGAACCCTAGCTAGTCTGGCTTCTTCAATTCACGCGTACAGAGGTTAGTATTCGCATCGCATCTTCCCCTTCCCTTCCCCCTATTTGAGTTCTTCTATTTGCACAAGAATTCTTCTTTCATCGTATCACAAAATAGAATGCCCATCCAAAATGTTTTGGGCCTATAACTTCCACTAGTCCATCTCTTCAAAAATCCCCTAACCCGTATTAAAATTATGGGCATAACATTAAATCCGTTTGGGCCCAGTTTGTAATAAGCCCCATATTATATGTAGTTTCTATTTTCATTCATATTTGGGTCTATTGCATTCGTTTTGAGATGATTGAAAATTGTTTTGTCATGTGACACGCTGTCGCACGCGCGTCAAAAAGCAAGTGATTTGAAAACTGTAGTGAGGGTGCGACAACTCGAGTATCGCCTCACGCGATCGTTGTAGTGTTATTTGCAGAAAAATCAGTTTTGGGGGGGGTTCATATTGAAATGTTCAATTAAAAGAAAACAATGCAATTGAGAATTGAGTGATTATCAGTAATGAAAACGATTGATCTACTATTCTCGGCTTCCCACTATCATCGACTCATACAATTCCTATACCCTAAGCAGATTCTAATCCCTTTTCGATTGTAGCAACAATTAACAAGCGAAATTGGCACTACATGATATATGTTCCTAATTCCCGAATTAAGAAAACGGGGTGAAGCACTCGTGAATTAAGCAAACACGATTGAACACACGCGAATTAAACAAACGTGATTAGATATAGGAACATAAAATCATCGAAACAAATCAATACCTAGTCTACACAATTATGAATTAAGCAAACTGAGAATATAGCATGGTATTGAAAGGGAGAAGCAAATTAATCTGGGAATTGTATAAACCTCAAGTGTCAGCGAAGACCGATTACAGCAGATTAATCAAGAGGAATTAGTTCTCCATCGACAATAGAATGAAAAACTAAAAATATAGTGTGAACAGTGAAAATCTAGATCCCTTCTTCTGTCTAGTGCGCCTCTATTTATAAGGTGGCCACGCATCACGACCATTATGGCCGTCACGGCCTGGCCGTGATGCATTCTGGAATGAACGCGCTTTCAAATTCTAGCCTGTCACGACCGTGATTACTATCACGGCCAGGCCGTGATCGCTTCTGACTTTGGGTGCCGATCTTTCACTCGCCGTGACTCTATCACGGCCAGCCGTGATCAATTCCGACTTTCGTGTTCTCCTCGTCACGCCTGGTGATGTGTCACGACCGGGCCGTGATGTCTTCGCTTTTTAGGGTCTTCACATCACGCCCGTGGATGTGTGTCACTACTGGACCGTGATGCTTTCGACTTTCATGATCTCCTCATCACGCCCGTGATGTGTGTCACTACCGGGCCGTGACCTTTTTTGTCTTCCATGGGTAGCTCATCACGGCCGTGACAAGTGTCATGGCCTGGGCGTGATGGCCTCTGCTTCAGGATCCTTCCCTTTTTGATCCTTTTATTATCCTGAAAACATGAAATAGCAGTAAATGCTTTATTTGACTCAAAATCAACTAAAATACCCTAAAACTACTTTACGAGAATCAAAATGTTGCTTGAGGACAATTACGTCCTAATTTGGGTGAAAACGAGATTAAATTCGAATAAAACCTATGGTCTTACTAGTTATAAAACTAGTTAGCCAGAGGCTGATCAAAATACCCCAAACTTAAACTTTGCTTGTCCCCAAGCAAACTAAAACTCAAAAAGACTCAAACTTGGCAAGCTCAAAGGTTTCAATCAAATTCGCACAAATTTCATGCAATTTCAACAAAACAATTTTTCTTCGATGGCCCCCCCCCCACTTTTCAACAATGCAATCCCCCACATTAATCTACTTTAAACCATTGAGAATTCCATCATTCATGCAATCAGTAATCTAAGTAAGGGATCCAAGTTACACACAAAAGGGAGATCACCAAATTCAAACAATCGCCTTCCTCACAAGGGCATTTAGTGTTTCACTCATTCGCTCAATTTGTCTAGGCTATCAACATTTCACTCAATTTCACATTTAAGAGCACCTTCCATGAATTTGATTTTCATCTCAATCAAGGTTCCCACGAAAACATGCATGCAACATCAAAAGGTCTTTTAAAGGTTGTAATGGGGCCTGGCTAAAGGTAGGATATTCAAAGGTACTAGGCTTAAGTCCCTATGAACTAAGAGAGCATGAGCATTTTGATACATTGAATTTCCACTCAAGTTCCTTTTTCCATTTTTCTTTCTTTTTGCCTTTGGTGACTACAACCTTTTTTCCTTTGACACCATTTTTTTCTTTTTGCCTTTGGCTCCAACCTTTATTTTCTTTTTCCTTTTTCTCAATCCCAAATAACACTTCATATCCTTGTAGCCACCCCAAACTTAGTTTCTTGCAAACCTTGTCTTGCTAAGGATCCATGCTCTCCTAATCCTAATATCAAGTTAACATGGTTTTTCAGATTTTTGGCTTATAACATAAGGTTATCAAGAAACAATAGGCTAATTAGGCTCAACGGGGCTAACTAGGGAACATGCATTAGGGACTAGTTCAATTTAGGCCAAGTAGCTCATTCAAAGAAAATTGCCTAAATCATTTGATGCAAACACATAGACATGCAAACCATGAAGAGATTCAAGCAAATTCGGGAAAGTGCAGCTCAAAAGTGATTCACACAATTAAAAACATGTTGGAGGCTTAAATCCTCACCCGGACAATTTTGCAAATTGTTTGACCGAGATACAATCCCTAGTGTGTGCACCCCTTCACCCCAAACTTATCATAAATCATGCAATCACAATGAAATATCTCAAAGTTTAAATTTTCAATTTTTCAAGTGGGGATCAATTTTTCAAATTTCAAGACCTAGGGGGAAAATCATCAACAGTCAACATGTGACATGCAATCTATCTATGCAAATTCAACAAAACCCAATCAAGCTTGCCGACACAAGACTCACACACATACGACTCAAAGCAAACAAAAAAGGAAAAACAAAACAAAACAACCAAACAATTGGCTCCCTCCCCCACACTTAAAACATGCATTGTCCTCAATGAAAGAACACAAATATAGAGTAAGAGTGAGGGAAAGGAAGAGGTGCTCCTCGGTCAAGTTGTAGTGTAGGTGGGCTCTCCCAAGGAGAGCTCCTCAACAATAGCATCTTCAGGCACCGATCTCTTATAGAATGTCTTCAAGCGCTGCCCGTTAACCTTGAAAACTTTGTTGCTGCCTGCACTTTTAATTTCAACTGCACCATGAGGGAAAACATTAGTGACAACAAATGGGTCAACCCACTTGGATCGAAGTTTCCCAGCCATCACTTTCAGGCGGGAGTTAAACAGTAAAACCTGTTGGCCCACAGAGAATTCTTTCCTAGATATCATCTTGTCATAGAAGCGCTTAGTTTTCTCTTTATAAATCCGAGAGATTTCATAGGCTTCCAACCTAAGCTCTTCAAGTTGCTGCAATTGGAGCTTCCTTTCAATGCCTGCCTTTTGCATTTCCAAGTTACAGCTCTTGACCGCCCAATAAGCACAGTGCTCAACTTCCACAGGCAGATGACACGCCTTACCGAACACAAGTCTATAGGGGGACATCCTTATTGATGTCTTAAAAGCCGTTCTCTGAGCCCAAAGTGCGTCTTCTAGACGGCGGCTCCAGTCCCTCCTATTTGGCTGCACCACTTTCTCTAAGATCTGTTTGATCTCTCTGTTGGAGATCTCAGCCTGCCCATTAGTCTGGGGATGGTACACAGTAGAGACCCCGTGCACAACTCAAGACTTCGTGTAAGGCTTCCATGGTGCGGTTGCAGAAATGAGTGCCTTGGTCACTGATGATAGCACGAGGTATGCCAAACCTGCAAAAAATATTGGACCTGACAAAATTTGCAACAACTCTAGAATCATTAGTCCTAGTGGGGATAGCTTCCACCCACTTTGAAACATAGTCAACAGCCAGTAAAATATAGAGAAAACCAAAAAATGCAGGGAAAGGACCCATAAAGTCAATTCCCCACACATCAAACACCTCACAGAAAAGCATGGGCTGCTGAGGCATTTCACTCTTACGAGTGATGGTTGTACCTGCTGTCTGACACTTTTTACAAGTCCGGTAAACCACATAAGCATCTCTAAAAATGGTGGGCCAATAAAAACCCGAGTCTAGGACTTTCCTTGCAGTCCTTTGTGGCCCAAAGTGTCCCCCTACTTGAGAAGCATGATAAAAGTGCAGAATAGACTCAATCTCATAGTCGGGGACACATCTCTTAATTACCTGATCACTGCCAAATTTCCAAAGAAATGGATCATCCCAAACATAGTACTTGGCGTCACTCTTGAGTTTGTGGATTTGTGACCTAGTTGCACCTGCAGGGAAAACACCAGCAACAAGATAGTTAACAATATCAGCAAACCAAGGAGTTACCCCATGCAACTGCATGTAAAAGCTGCTCATCAGAAAAGTCATCCTGAATGGGAGAAGGACCCGTATCCCTCTCTATTCTGCTCAAGTGATCAGATATCAAGTTCTCAGCTCCACTCTTATCTTTTATCTCCACATCAAACTCTTGGAGCAACAACATCTACCGAATCAATCTCGGTTTTGCTTCTGGTTTTTTCAGCAAGTACTTTAGAGCTGCATGGTCAGTGAAAACAACAATCTTGGAACCTAGCAAATATGATCTAAATTTATCAAGAGCAAAAACAATGGCTAGAAGTTCCTTTTCAGTAGTGGTGTAATTAGCCTGTGCAACATCTAAAGTCCTAGAAGCATAGTAAATCACATGGGCAACCTTGCCCACCCTTTGTGCAAGGACCGCCCCCACGGCATAGTTAGAAGCATCACACATAAGCTCAAAAGGGAGGGTCCAGTCAGGAGGCTGGATGATGGGGGTGGAGGTCAATGCCTTCTTCAAGAAATCAAATGCCTTCTTGCAGTTGTCATCAAAGTTGAAAGTGGTATCATTCTTCAGCAGGTTGGACAGAGGAAGGGCTATCTTGCTGAAATCCTTTATGAAGCGCCTGTAGAAACCTGCATGACCAAGAAAAGAACGAATCTCGCAAACGCAAGATGGGTAAGGCAGTGTAGAAATCACATCAATCTTAGCAGGATCTACTGAAATACCCTTTTCAGAAATGATATGCCCCAATACAATCCTCTGTTCAACCATAAAATGACATTTTTCATAGTTCAAAACAAGGTCAGTTTCAATGCATCTTTCCAAAACCAAGTTCAGACTATGCAAGCATGCATCAAATGAGGAACCATAGACAGTAAAATCATCTATGAACACTTCCATGCAATTTTCAATATATTCAGTAAAAATGCTAATCATGCATCTCTGGAATGTTCCAGGAGCATTGCAAAGGCCAAATGGCATCCTCCTGTAAGCAAATGTACCGAAGGGGCGTGTGAAAGTAGTCTTTTCCTGATCCTCTGGTGCAATGTGGATCTGGAAGTAACCTGAAAATCCATCAAGAAAACAGTAGTGTGATTTACCTGCTAGTCATTCAAGCATCTGATCGATGAACGACAAAGGAAAGTGATCCTTTCTAGTAGCCTGGTTCAACCTCCTGTAATCAATACAAACTCTCCAGCTATTCTGGACTCTAGTGGGAACAACTTCATCATTTTCATTTTTCACCACCGTGAGTCCAGACTTCTTAGGCACAACTTGCACTGGGCTCACCCACCACTCACCGGGAGATAGGGTATATGATGCCCGCTTGCAAGAGTTTTGTCACCTCCTTCTTCACAACATCCAGGATTAAGGGATTGAGTCGCCTTTGGGGTTGCCTAACTGTTTTAGCCCTATCCTCCAACAAAACCCTATGCATACACCTGGAGGGGCTAATACCTGGTATGTCAGCCAAGGTCGACCCAATTGCCTTCTTATGCTTCTTCAGAACCTCCAAGAGCTTAGCTTCCTGATCGGAATCAAGGTTAGAGGAGATGATAACTGGAAGTTCTTCATTCCTCTCCAAGTAAGCATACTTCAGATTTCCGGGAAGTGGCTTAAGCTGTAGGGAGGGTGGCTGCTCAATGGATGGCACATTTGGGGCAGCCGTGCTGTCAAGAACTACAGCTGAACAGGCAGCTTCATCCACACTGTCACCCTGCAAGGTAGCATTTGTAACATCCTAAAAATTTACTATAATTAAGTTGATAAAAAAATATAAATATACATATATTGGTTATTAAAATGTATAGTATAAATAAAATATAATTAAGAGGTTTAGTATAAAGAATTTAATAGTATAAGGATTTATTGAAATTACTTAATTATTTTAAAAGAATATATATATATATATATATATATATAGTACTACAAGCTTCCGGATTTTGCCAAGAAAAAAAAAGGAAATAAAAAAAAAGAAGGGGACAAACCTACCTGACGATATTTAAATATATATATATATATATATATATATATATATATATATATATATATATATATATATAAAGGAATAGTAACAAAAAGAAGGAGGAGCGCCGCACGCAGGAGGTTATTTCGTCCGTAATTCCTTCCTTACCTGTAAAACTGTAACAACACAGATCCAAGAACGTCATCAAACGGGAGAAGAACTTTTAGGGAAGCATGAATTCTTATCATACATAATTTTTAGAGCAAATTGGAGGTCTTCGAGAGGTGAGTAACAATACCTTTTAATAACCCTTTCCATGGTACGTGTGTTTTGTTGTGTCGAGCGAATTACCTATGATTTTGAGAGATTTTAATTGAATGATGCATGTTGTTAATAAACTAATTTTTTTGGGGTTTTGAATTAAAATAAAAAGTATTTTTAAATTGGGTATTTATTCCTGTTACTGATGGCATGAAATACATAATTGGTATTTTTATTAATTGAATGACGTGCTTATTGGTGTGTGCTATGCCATGTGAGTTTATTTGACATGCATGATAAAATCATATATTTAATTTTTGGTAAATGATTTGTTACACATATGATACATGAAATTGTGCCCTATGATGAATTGTATGATGTTTGCCGCAATACCACCTATGATAGGGGTATCGAAAAGTAATACCACCGTAATGGGGTATCGAAAGTAACATCCCATATAATTGGGATGTCGAAAATAAGTAATACTACCTAAAAAGGAGTATTGAAAGTAACACCGCCACAGGTTGGGGTGTCGAAAAAGGAGAAATACCACCATGTGCACATGGGAGGTATCGAAATGGAAATGTCCCCGATAGGAGGGTGACATCGAAACACTCCTCGTGAGTAGGAAAGGGCAATGGGACGCCATTGTCGTGTGATGTGTGAATATACGGCATGCGAAGAAAAGGCCAATTTAATTAGGAGGTCTTCGGCCGCTTAGGTTAAACTAGAATTTATCTCGGTATATGGAATGTGATGCATTGAGATGAGATTATTATTGATATTGAAAATATTTTCTTTTATATATACTATTTTGGAAAATTAGCGGGTACCATGGACAGTTTTTCCTAAGCTATCGTGTTTAACTGAGAACAACGCTATTTTCGAAAATATTTTTACAAAACTGTATTGTTGGTCACTGGGATTTTATATCTCATTATAAGTATTGTTTTCAGAGCACGAGGAGGACGTCATTGAAACTGAAGAGGCGTGAAGACTTAGTGGATTATATTAGTTATTCTTTCTAGTTGGGTCAGTACTTTCTTAAATAAGGGGCCGTATGTGGCTAGACACATTTATTTATTTATCGTTGGGTTTGTTAGTAGACGCCCGATTTTGAGGCTTGTGGTTTTCATTTACGTTTATATTCATTACATAGATATTTTATTACTATATTACTTAATATGAGGTATTTTCAGACTTTAAATATTTTTTTTTAATTTTTCTTTATGAGAAATATGTCTTAATTAAATGCTTTAAAGGATTTTTATTGATTTTATCTTGGGATTACTAATGTAACAAAGGGCGTTACAGCATTAATCTCAAAGACAAACAAAGACAAGTGGTCATGTCGGACAATCAAAGACATGAATAAATATCATCAAAACCAGAAATAGATGGAAAATCAGCAACCAAGCCATCATAGGTGTCATCAACAATTTCAGAGAGTAACTCTATTTGAAAGACAGAGTGCTCCTCCAAGGGATGCTTCATAGCATCGAAAATGTTGAATTTTGCCACAATGTCACCAAACTCCATGGACATGGTTCCATCGTGAACATCAATCTTTGTCTTTGCTGTCTTCATGAATGGTCCGCCTTAAATGATGGGTGATCTGCTTGAATTTGTTTCCCCGCCATATCCGGGGATGTAAAAATCGGCAGGAAAATCAAATCATTAACCTGTACCAACACATCTTCTACCACTCCAATGGGGCGAGCATTGGTCCTGTTTACCAACCGAATAGTAAGACTCGTATGTTGCAAAGGACCAAGATCAAGATTGCTGAAGACAGAGGTGGGCATGACATTGATAGAAGCTCCTAAATCCAACATGCAATTGTCGAATTTACTGTCCCCAATGGTGCATGGAATAGCAAAAGTTCCTGGATCCTTGCACTTCTGTGGCATTGCCTGAGTGAGGACTGAAACAGTAACCTTCTCAGGTGCAGGCTTAGGTTGAATGAGGGCTGAAACATTTCGCCCCAAATTCACTCTCTCATTACCCTTCAACCTTCTCTTGTGGGTGCACAAGTCCTTCAGAAACTTTGCGTACTTCGGAACCTGCTTGATCACATCAAGGAGCGGAATGTTTACCGTCACTTTTCTGAACACATCTAGAATCTCCCTCTCCTTGTCTTCCCCAACAACATTTTTATTCTTCAACACTCTTTGCGGGAAGGGGATCGGTGACACATACTCTTTTTCAACCTCAACAACAGTAGAAGGCTCAGGTGTTACCTCAACAGTTTCCTTATCTTATTCAGGGGCTACCTCTACAACTTTCCCGGACCTCAAAGAAATTGCACTCACGTTAGGATTTGGAACATTAGGATTCACAACTGTTTGTGCAGGTAGTTGGTTCGATCCTTGGGCTTGATGCATAGCATTCATGGAGGTGGCAAGCTGTCCAATCTATGTCTGTAGAGCATGAATGCTAAAGTCTGTTCGCTGCTGAAACTGGAGTTTTTGCAGCCATTTGCTTGACAAGGTCCTCTAGTGAAGGTCCAGAAGGTGCAGAGGTGGTCACTTGGGGAGGATTCTATGGTGGTGCCAACGGTAACATTGGTTGTTGCTGCTGTGCATATGAGTTCCCATACCGAAGGTTTGGATGGTTCCTCCAGTTGGGATGGTACCTATTAGTGGAGAGGTCAGGAATGTTGTACCGGTTCTGATTGTTGCCTTGATTGTAAAGATTGACTGCATATGCTTGTGGCAAATCAGTGACCGACTCATCATTCATAATAGGGCATGCATCGGACAAGTGCTCAGGGGAAGTACAAATGTCACATACCCTTGCTGGCTGAACCTTATCCATTGCCAACTGCTTCCCCAAAGAAGTGAGCTCATCAAGTTTGGTCTCAAGGGTCTTGCTGGAAGAAGAAACATGGACCTCATTCACTCCTCTTGCTTCGTCTGAATTACTTCTAGTTGTGAACTGTTGGGAGTTGAGTGACATGTTCTTAATCAACTGCTTGGCAACGGCTGGGGTCTTATTGAACGCGCTGTCGCCACGCGCCAAAAAGAACGAGCGATTATTAAAATAATGTAGTATAGAGCGACAACTCGAGTATCGTCTCTCAAGGACTCTTTAGTGTTGTTATTATTAACAGAAAATCAAAAGTTAGTTTTGGGGGGGTTTTGGATTGAAATAAAATAAAGAAAACAAAACAATGAAAACAAAGCAGTTAAAGAGAATAGCAAATAAACTAAAGACGATTAACCTACTGTTCTTGGTTTCCCACTATCATTGGTTCAAGCAAATCCAAGCCCTAAGCAGATTCTAAACCCTTTCCGATTGTAGCATCAATTTACAAGCGAAATCAATACTACGAGACATATATTCCTATTCCCGAATTAAGCAAACGGGATGAAGCACTCATGAACTAAGCGAACATGATTGAACACACGCGAATTAAGCAAACGCGATTATATATAGGAACATACAATCATCGAAATAAATCAATACTAATCCTATACATATCTGAATTAAGCAAACAGAAACATATAGAACAATACTGAAAAGGAATAGCAATTCAAATAGGGAATCCAGAACCTCAAGTGTAATTGAAACCAATCCCAGCAGATTAATCTAGGAGACTAGTTCTCCATTACAAACATAAGCACGAAAGAAAAGAAAATAAACTACTGGAACTACTACTACTATCTATCAAAGACTAGCCAAAACTGGCTAACTCTGACTAACTCTTCAGTTCTGCCTAAGACAGGCTTATATACAACTTCTGGACTACGCTGACTCGCGAGGTGAATGATGACTCGCAAGGTGAATTTTCAACTTTTGGTATTCTCGCGAGGCGAAGCACGACTCGCGTGGCGAGGAATGGAAAGGTCATGACTTCTGGGCTTCACTCTCGCGAGGCGAGGATTGGATTTGCGAGGCGAACTCTTCAAATTCCAAACTGTAATGCCCGTGACCTTTCACACGGGTAAACCGTGATCGTCTCTGACTTTTCAGGGCTGGATGACTCGCGGGGCGAATCAAGTCTTCGCGGGGCGAGACAGAATGGTTGGCAATTTCTGGAACAGTCACCTTCTGGTTCGCGAGGCGAACATCCTTCTCGCGGGGCGAGAAACTCCAGAATTATTCCTCTTTATTTACCTAAAAACAGAAAATAGAATAAGTATTTTATTTAACTCTAAATCAACTAAATTAACCTAAAAATACTTTATAGACTCAAAATACTACTTAAGGACAATCAAGTCTAATTTGGGTGAAAATGATATAAAATAAGCACAAAGCCAAGGTCTTTACTAGTTATAAAACCAGTCAAACAGAGGCTCATCAAAATACCCCAAACTTAAACTTTGCTTGTCCCCAAGCAAACTAAAACTTAAAACTTAAAAAGAACTAAAGACCTGGCAAAACATGGCAAGCTTAAGGATTCAATCAACTTTACACAGATTTCAAGCAATTCAACAAAATGATTTTTCCTTCAATGTTCCCCCCTTTCAAACAAAGCAATCCCCACATTCATTTATTCTAAACAGTTTAGAAATTCATCATTCAAACAATCATCAATCTAAGCAGGGGATCCAAGTTACACACAAGAAGGAGATCACCAAATTCAAACAACTGCCTTCCTCACAAGGGAAATTTGTGTTCACTCAATCGCTCAGTTTGTGTCAGGCTATCAACATTTCACTCAGTTTCACTTTTAAGAGCACTTCCCATAAATTTGATTTTCATCTCAAAATGGTTCCCACAGAAAAACATGCAAGCAACATCGAAGGTCTTTTATGGGTTGTAATGGGCCTGGCTAAGGGTAGGATATACAAAGGTACTAGGTCAAGACCCTAGGAACTAAGAGAGCATGAAACATTTTTACACTTTGAATTTAACTCAAGTTCCTTTTTCATTTTTCATTTTGCTTTGGGTGACTACAACCTTTTTATTTCTTTTTGGCATTTTTGCACTTTTAAAATTTTTTTTTTCTTTTTTTCTCAATCCCAAACAACACATTATACCTTGCAGCCACCCCAAACTTAGTTCTTGTACCCATTCTAAGATTCCATGCTCTCCTAGTCCTAAGATCGGGCTAACATGGTTTTCCAGATTTTTGGGCTTATAACATTAGGTTATCAAGAATTAACAGGCTAATAGGCTCAATGGGGCTAACTAAGGAACATGCATTAGTATTTGGTTATTTTTTTGGCTAAGTAGCTATTTACAAAGAAAATGCCTAAATCATTTGAAGCAAACACATAATCATGCAAACCAAAAAGAGATTCAAGTAAATTTGGGAAAGTGCAACTTAAAAAGTGATTTTCACACAGTCAAAAACATGTTGGAGGCTCAAAACCTCACCTGGACATTTTTGCAAATTGTTTGAAAGAGATTCTATCCCTAGTGTGTGCTTCCTATCACCCCAAACTTATCATAAATCATGTTATCATAACAAAATCTCAAAGTTCAGTTTTCAATCACATGGGGATCATTTTTCAAAAATTTTTCATATCCTAGGGGGAAAACATTCAATACATAACATGCAATCAATCTATGCAAATTCAATAAAATCCAATAAACTTGCCAACACCAGACTCAACACACAAATACTCCTGAGCTTCTCAAATTATTCAGGAGCTTTATTCAAAGAAAACAGAAATAAAGCAAGGAAAAGAAAATTAAAAAGAAGAAAGGGTTAAGAAAACTCATTAAGGGCGGTTCCACCAGGATCCCATTGCTTGTAGCATAAGGCCCACGCGATGGACAAAGAGTAGAAGTTCATTCCATGCTTCCCTAACTCGCAGTCTTGATGTGGGGGTGAGCACTTGACAATTATGATGACTTCGCCGAGTGCGGCGGACTTCTCACTCCCCTTCGGGTCACAACTGACCTCTTTATCTACAAAGTCTCCCCAATAGAAGTGGGGCTCAACCTCTTGGACCGGCCATGGTGCAAAATCCAGAGCTTTTGGTTCCACAGGGGGAGGTGGCAAACAGTTAGCTGGGGTTACTGGTGCTGCTTCCACTTCTGCAAGGTCTTCCTTCACCGTACAAACAAATTCATCACCTGCTATACATGCATAAATTTCAGCACACACCACACAAAGGTTAGAGTTAGTAGAGTCAGTACATATATCACAATAAAATGAATCAGAAAAGTTCTGAATGTCTGGAAATTCAGCAATTAATTCATCCACCCCATTACTCTCAACACATGCATCTAAGACCAAAGATTCTTCTTTATCCTCAAGCACGGTGGAGCAAATGTTCTCCTGATCCTCCTGATGAACATTTCCTATATGAACATGGCCCTCAACCTCATCTGTCTCCTGTTCCATATGGATGCTTTGCTTAACATACCTTTCAAAATAACAATCTACACACAAAGCAGTGCCATCACAATAACAATCAGTATATGAATTAGAATCAGGGGATTCAACACACAATTCATCAATAGAAACATTATCAGAATCATCATCATAAATATTTTCAGGAATAAGTTGTGACTCTGTATGTTCTTCAAGGGGCTGTGGAGTTAGCATTGCAGCCGAGTTGGCAACAGTTTGATCATTTTGCATAGCCATCTTCTGAGATTCAGCTTCACTCCTCTGATATTCAAGATTACTTGCCTCCATCATCCGTTGAAATTCAAGATTTTGTTGTGCCATCCTCTGTTGGAATTCGAGATTGTATGCTTCCATTTGTGCAGTTATCTGTTTGAACATTGAAGCAATCTCATCCAAGGTGCTCTGTGAAGGTTCGGAAGGTGCAGAGGTGGTCACTTGGCTAGGATAGTATCTAAACAGGAAGGTTTCCTTCAAATCAAACCAGCTTGAGATGGAATTTTCATCAAGACAATACAACCAATCTCTTGCAGCACCTTCAAGTGAGAACTGGAAAGCTTCCATCTTGATGTGGTCTTCTGTTATTCCTGCAGGTCTCAGCATTATAGAACAAGCAATCTGGAATTCCCTCAGATGCTCCTGCAGATTTTCACCTGCAAAACCACTAAACCTTGGCAACCAGTGTGATAAACCAAGAAAATCAGGAAAATATATGCATGGTGGTTGCTCATAGTAAGCATTAGGCATGTAATTTCGCATATAACTATCCATGGGGGGTGCCAAAATTCACAACCAGACAATACAGACAAAATTAATATAGCAAAGAGATTTTTTTTTTGAATTATTTTCTGGTAATAACAACAAACAAGAGTCCCCGGCAACGGCGCCAATTTTTGAACGCACTGTCGCCACGCGCCAAAAAGAACGAGCGATTATTAAAATAATGCAGTATAGAGCGACAACTCGAGTATCGTCTCTCAAGGACTCTTTAGTGTTGTTATTATTAACAGAAAATCAAAAGTTAGTTTTGGGGGGGTTTTGGATTGAAATAAAATAAAGAAAACAAAACAATGAAAACAAAGCAGTTAAAGAGAATAGCAAATAAACTAAAGACGATTAACCTACTGTTCTTGGTTTCCCACTATCATTGGTTCAAGCAAATCCAAGCCCTAAGCAGATTCTAAACCCTTTCCGATTGTAGCATCAATTTACAAGCGAAATCAATACTACGAGACATATACTCCTATTCCCGAATTAAGCAAATGGGGTGAAGCACTCATGAACTAAGCGAACATGATTGAACACACGCGAATTAAGCAAACGCGATTATATATAGGAACATACAATCATCGAAATAAATCAATACTAATCCTATACATATCTGAATTAAGCAAACAAAAACATATAGAACAATACTGAAAAGGAATAGCAATTCAAATAGGAAATCCAGAACCTCAAGTGTAATTGAAACCAATCCCAGTAGATTAATCTAGGAGACTAGTTATCCATTACAAACATAAGCACGAAAGAAAAGAAAATAAACTACTGGAACTACTACTACTATCTATCAAAGACTAGCCAAAACTGGCTAACTCTGACTAACTCTTCAGTTCTGCCTAAGACAGGCTTATATACAACTTCTGGACTACGCTGACTCGCGAGGCGAATGATGACTCGCGAGGCGAATTTTCAACTTGTGGTATTCTCGCGAGGTGAAGCACGACTCGCGTGGCGAGGAATGGAAAGGTCATGACTTCTGGGCTTCACTCTCGCGAGGCGAGGATTGGATTTGCGAGGCGAACTCTTCAAATTCCAAACTGTAACGCCCGTGACCTTTCACACGGGTAAACCGTGATCGTCTCTGACTTTTCAGGGCTGGATGACTCGCGGGGCGAATCAAGTCTTCGCGGGCGAGACAGAATGGTTGGCAATTTCTGGAACAATCACCTTCCGGTTCGCGAGGCGAACATCCTTCTCATGGGGCGAAACTCCAGAATTATTCCTCTTTATTTACTAGAAAACAGAAAATAGAATAAGTATTTTATTTAACTCTAAATCAACTAAATTAACCTAAAAATACTTTATAGACTCAAAATACTACTTAAGGACAATCAAGTCTAATTTGGGTGAAAATGATATAAAATAAGCACAAAGCCAAGGTCTTTACTAGTTATAAAACCAGTCAAACAGAGGCTCATCACTTATCAACAAGTGCTCCCCCACTGGCAGCATCCAAAATGTTCCTGTCCATCGGTAGCAACCCCTCATAAAAGTACTGAATAAGGAGCTGCTTGGAAATCTGATGTTGAGGGCAACTAGATACCAACTTCTTGAATCTCTCCCAGTACTCAGCCAATGATTCATTGCCCAGTCTAATACCACATACCTCCTTCCTGATTGATGCAGCTCTGGAGGCAGGGAAGTACCTCTCTAAGAAGACCTTCTTCAAATCGTTCCAGGTTGTGACAGAATTTGGTTCAAGGTAATATAACCAATCCTTCGCAGCACCTTGAAGCGAGAATGGGAAGGCTCTCAGCTTGATATGGTCTTCAGTTATTCCTTTCGGTCTCAAGGGTGTAGAGCAAACAACCTGGAATTCCTTCAGATGCTTATGTGGATCCTCACCTGCAAGACCACTAAACCTCGGCAACAAGTGTATTAAACCAGATTTAAGTTCAAAAGGAGCAACCACATCAGCATACTCAACACACAACCCATTATAATTAACATCAGGGGCAGCAAGCTGTCTTAATGTTCTTTGGTCAGCCATGTTATTAGAAACAGGTGCAGAATTAGAATTACTACTAGTGCTAGCCCGAATTGCTCTACGGCGTGTGTGCAAAGTTCTTTCAATTTCAGGATCAAAATCACACAAGTCAGAATAAGTAGACCTAGTAGCCAAACTAAATCAGCAGAAAAACGAAAAATGCGAAAATAACAAACAAGAGTCCCCGGCAACGGCGCCAAATATGACACGCAGTCGCACGCCCGACAAAAAGCGAGAGATTTCAAAACTGTAGTGAGGGTGCGACAACTCGAGTATTGTCTCACGCGGACTCTTGTAGTGTTATTTGCGAAAAAATCGATTTTTTTTTTGGGGGGGTTGATTGAAATGTTCAATTAAAAGAAAACATTGCATTTGAGAATTGAGTGATTATCGAAGAATGAAAACGATTAATCTCTTGTTCTCGGCTTCCCACTATCATCGACTCATACAATTCCCATGCCCTAAGCGATTCTAATCCCTTTTCGATTGTAGCAACAATTAACAAGTGAAATTGGCACTACACGATATATGTTCCTAATTCCCGAATTAAGCAAACGGGGTGAAGCACTCGTGAATTAAGCAAACACGATTGAACACACGCGAATTAAGCAAACGCGATTAGATATAGGAACATAAAATCATCGAAACAAATCAATACCTAGTCTACACAATTCTGAATTAAGCAAACAGAGAATATAGCATGGTATTGAAAGGGAGAAGTAAATTAATCCGGGAATTGTATAAACCTCAAGTGTCGGCGAAGATCGATTACAACAGATTAATCAAGAGGAATTAGTTCTCCATCAACAATAGAATGAAAAACTAAAAATATAGTGTGAACAATGAAAATCTGGATCCCTTCTTCTGTCTGGTGCGCCTCTATTTATAAGGTGGCCACGCATCACGACTGTGATGGCCGTCACGGCCTGGCCGTGATGCATTCTGGAATGAGCGCGCTTTCAAATTCTAGCCTGTCACGGCCGTGATTCCTATCACGGCTAGGCCGTGATCGCTTCTGACTTTGGGTGATGATCTTTCACGGCCGTGACCTCTTTCACGGCCAGGCCGTGATCAATTCTGACTTTCAGGTTCTCCTCGTCACGCCCGTGATATGTGTCACGGCCGGGCCGTGATGTCTTCTGACTTTCAGGTTCTCCTCGTCACGCCCGTGATGTGTGTCACGGCTGGGCCATGACCTTTTCTGTATTCCATGGGTAGCTCATCACGGCCGTGACAAGTGTCACGGCCTGGGCGTGATGGCCTCTGCTTCAGGATCCTTCCCTTTTTGGTCCTCTTATTATCCTGAAAACATGAAATAGCAGTAAATGCTTTATTTGACTCAAAATCAACTAAAATACCCTAAAACTACTTTACAGGCTCAACATGTTGCTTGAGGACAATTACGTCCAAATTTGGGTGAAAACGAGATTAAACTCGAATAAAACCTATGGTCTTACTAGTTATAAAACTAGTTAGCCAGAGACTGATCATCATGATTCGTTTTGGGCAACATCCATTAACATCCCACAAACTGTTATTACTTAGGTCCAGACCAATACCCCAAAAGACTAAAACAAACAACAAAATGAACAAATCCACTAATCATATCCTACAGATTTGTAATTTATGCAAGTGTAATTTTTAATCTACACAAACACTGTAATTTACAAACTGTAGTGGCAACACCAATTTCAGCAGAAAAACAACATAATACACAGAGTTTTTTAATGAACCTCTGCCCATAAGTTGCTGCGATGAGCAGGTCCGATTATCACCTAAGTACTCCTCTCTACACTCACTCACTAGTAACACTCCCACCCAACAATACAGGAAAGTGATTCCATTACATAATAACATAACACGACTCACTCCTAAATCTTTTACGTTTGACTATGGATCCCTTGTCCCCCTCTTATTCCACACTCATTCTTCTCCTACTTCTTATGAAATTTGATCTTCTCCATAAATGATTTTAACCTTTGGTCTTGTGGAGATTCATGAATGTCAATATATAGCTCAGATCCTTTGCATGGAGCTGAGAAAAGGCTTCCAAATGCCATCAATGAGGCTGATTCAGCTTGAGAACCAGATCCATGAGTTCTAAATACATCTCTCATTCTTTATGAACCTCAATGCATTCACCATCTGGCAATTGTTCACCATATGCATACTACCACCAATTCAACAACTATGTCAATCTATGCCCCTTGATAAAGATAACAACAACATATATCACAAGGGGGAATGTTGTGACTCCGGCAAGTGTACCGGGTCGTCGCAAATAATAAAAACACGGTAAGATTCTACCGAGGTCGAACACAAGGATTGGGTTACCAATTCGACTAAATTGTCAAGAAATCCGATACGTTGGTTAAGCAATAGAAGGTGGTTGAGAGAAAGAGATTGAGATCGCAATTTCAAGAATCAAATCAAATAACGCTACGGTGATTAAATTCAGAAATAAAAGCATCTAAGGTTTCGAATCCACCTACCCAATCATGCAAAGTACCCAAGTGATGATATTCTCCTCCCTAAGTTCAATTTTTAATGTCAACCGGGACCCCTAAATTCTCCTAAATCCACTTCCGTGCTCATTAGGACGTATTCGATGATTTGAGTTAATTACTTGCTAGGTCTCTTAACCCTAATCTCGAATTCTATTAATTCTTGTTCCCTATAGGTTGCATCGATCTCCTACTCACTCTCGTGCAATACTGACCGATGTTCCCAATTCAAGTTCTAAAACGTGAATCGCCGCTAGGCCTCAACACGCTTAACTAGTCGATCACGCTAGCATATAATCGACACAATGAAAACAGAATTGGAAAATCATAATTGAATTAAAGGAGAGAGAGTTACATTACATGAACACTATGCCGCCATGGGTGGCTTCATCGATCCCCTAGACAAGAGGATTAGTTCCTCATGTCCGTAACAACAACGCACGTACAATCGGAAATCATCCTAAGCCTAAGAATTAAGAGAAAAGAAAAGGAGAAGAAATCCCAGAATAAGGGTTACAAAAGGTCTCTGAAAATTCTGATCCAAAAAGTCCTCTTTTCTGTTCTGATCTGCTCTATTTATAAGGAGGCCACGCGTCACGGCCGTGATGGCCATCACGGCCAGGCCGTGACGGCTTCGCTCGGCGCACTTCGGGATTTGAACATTCGCGACGCTGGCGATGTCTCGCGACGCGAGTCTTCTTGTCACGGCCGTGATGTCAATCACGGCCAGGCCGTGATGTTCTCTCGCCTTGTGTGGATTTTTAGGTCACGGCCGTGATATACATCACGGCTAGGCCGTGATGGTCTCGACTTGTATGGCTTTTAGGTCACGGCAGTGATATACATCACGGCTGGGCCGTGATGGTCTCTGATTCTGGTACTTTTCTGGAGTTCACACACTCGCGACGCGAAGGACGTCTCGCGACGCGAACCTTCCTGTCACGGCCCGTGATGTCAATCACGGCTAGGCCGTGATGGCCTCTGTTATCCCAGATCTTCAAACTATCGCGGGGCGAGCCTCCTCGCGAGAATCCCCAGAATGGCAATCTCCACTATTTGTTGACTTTCCTTAATTCTTAGAGCCTCACTTATGGACCTGAAAACAACACAAGCAACCACAAGCGTAATTCTCTCCAAAATAACCTAAAAACTACACAAAAGACGCAAAACGAGTCAAAGTCCAACTTAGGAACAAAACAAGGCAAATTTGGGCGAAAACGAGAGTAAACTCGAATAAATTGGCACATAAACCCTAGTTTATCTAGTCTTAAAACTAGATAAGCCAGAGGCTTATCAAAATACCCCAAACTTAAACCTTGCTTGTCCCCAAGCAAGCTTAAAACTCAAAAACGACTCAAGACTTGGCAAGCTTGAAAGATCTAATCAATTTCGCACACATTTCATGCAACTTTACAAAACAATTTTTCTTCTTTGATTCCCCCCCTTTTTTTTATCAATGTAGTCCCCACATTCATCTACTTTAAACAATTGAGAAATTATCATTCATGCCATCATTACTCTAAGTTGAGGCTCAAAGATACACACAAAGGAAGATCACCTATTTCAAACAATCGCCTTCCTCACAAGGGCATTTAGTATTTCACTCATTCGCTCAAGTTTGTCTAGGCTTTCAACTTTTTCACTCAATTTCACTTATCAAGAGCACTTCCCATGAATTTGATTTTCATCTCAAACATAGTTCCCACGAAAACATGCATGCAACATCAAAAGGTCTTTTAAAGGTTGTAATGGGGCCTGGCTGAGGGTAGGATAATCAAGGATAATTAGGCTTAAGTCCCTAGGAACTAAGAGAGCATGAGCATTAAACACATTTTTCCACTCAAATTCCTTTCTTTCCATTTTTCATTTGGGCTCGGGTGACTACAACCTTTTCCTTGATATTATTTTTGTTTTGCCCCTTTTCTTTTGGCAATTTTTTTTGTTTTCTTATTTTCTTTTCTTTTCTTTTTGCCTTGGGTCAACCTTTATTTTCTTTTTCTCATCCCAATATGACACATACCTTGTAGCCACCCCAAACTTAGTTTCTGACAACCTTTCTCTTGCTCATTTCCATGCTCTCCTAATCCTAAGATTGGGTCAACATGATTTTTCAGATTTTGGCTCGTAATGTAGGGTCATCAAGAAACAATAGGTCAATTGGGCTCAATTTGGCTAACTAGGGAACATGCATTAGGGAGGGTTCATTTCAGGCCAAGTAGTTAATTCAAAGAAAATTGCCTAAATCATTTGATGCAACACATAAACATGCAAACCATATAAAGATTCAAGCAAATTCGGGAAAGTGCAACTTACAGTGATTCACACATTCACAAACAGAGTTGGAGGCTCAAATCCTCACCTGGACATTTTGCAAACTGTTTGACCGAGATACGATTCCTAGTGTGTGCATCCCCTCACCCCAAACTTATCATAAATCAAGTAATCACAACAAAATCCTCAAAGTTCAGTTTTCAATTTTTAAGTGGGGATAAACTTTTCTAATTTCAGAACTTGGGGGAAATCATCAATGGTCAAATAATTCATGCAATCAATCTATGCTAAATTCAATTGAAATCCAACAAGCTTGCCGACACAACATTCATACAACAACTCTTGATCTTCTCAAATTATTCAAGAGTGACAAACAAAAACAAAACAAACACAAAAAAAAAAAAAACAAAAACAAAAACAAGAGTGAGGAAAAGAGAGGGTACCTAGCTTGGGTTGCCTCCCAAGTAGCGCTTGTTTAACGTCCCGAGCCTGACTCAAGTCACCCCAGAGGGTTAATCCGGAGGAAGATCCTGCTTGCCATGCCATTCCTTGGCCTGTTCTTTGTAGGTTTGTGCACTTTTATATACTCGCAAGCTGTTCCGGGACAGCTCATTTAAGCCCAGCATCCTTCTATAATCCGCACGCACTCTCCACTCCGCGATGGTCTTTTTTGGGATCAACTTGTTGTCTTTATTGACCACCACAATTGTGCTATCTTTCAACCTTGGTGCTTTACCCTTCTTTTTCTTGCCCTTGCAACTGAGCTCTTCCTTTGCACATTCTTCCCTTGGGAGACTCGGTATGGGTTCCATGTCTCGTAGCCACTCAAGGTAGACTTCATCCCCCGAAGGGCCTTTTTCCTCACTGTCTTTCTCATGAGATTCTACCGATACTGTTGCAAGTGAAGGATCATTGTCTTCTCGAGTTGCCTTTACCTTTTCAGTTGGGTCCACCACATCCACTCGATACACTTCCGACCTCTCTACAGGGTGCTTCATTGCTTCAAAGAGATTGAAGACTACCTCATCATCTTGCACCCTTAGAGTGAGTTTCCCTTGCCGCACATCTATCAAGGCACCCCCAGTGGCCAAGAAGGGCCTACCCAGTATGAGAGGAACCTCGGCATCTTCGTCCATATCAAGCACTACAAAGTCCGCCTGGGAAATATAAGCTTGTCCACCTTCACCAACAAGTCTTCACCACCCCATAAGGATATTTTATAGAGCGGTCGGCCAGTTGGAGCGACATCCGTGTATCCTTAACTTCTTGGATCCCCAACCTCTTCATCATAGAGAGGGCATCAAGTTGATGCTTGCCCCTAGATCACATAATGCCTTCCCTACAGTCATCCCCCAATGGTGCATGGTATCGAAAAAGAACCGGGATCCTTCAACTTTGGAGGTAGTTTTCTCTGAAGAATGGCACTACACTCCTCTGGTCAAAGCAACCGCTTTCTTCATCTACTATCCTCCGCTTCTTGGTGAGAAGCTCCTTCATAAACCGGGCATATGATGGCATCTGTTCCAAGGCTTCCGCAAATGGAATGTTAATCTGAAGTTTTCGGAAGACATCAAGGAACTTATTGAATTGCTTATCCTGTTGAGGCTTCTTCAATCTTTCAGGATACGGTACCTTCATGTAAGGTGGGAGGTCTTGGGGTTCAACCCACTTCTTTCTACTTGAACTCTTCATCTACAAGCTTCAGCCTTCCCCCTTGCTCCTGGTGCCTTGTCACTTGCCAACCCTTCTTTCTCTCGGTTGCTCTTCCTCAACGGGTAGTTGTTAGGGCCTTGCCATCCCGAGAACTAATTGCACCCCTGTTATGTTCCAACACCCTTCCGCTTCTAGTAGATATGACGTTGCATTGTCCCTTGGGGTTGTTCTCGGTATTACCGGGAAAGTTCTCGGGAGGCGCTCATTAAGTTGCTTTGCGAGTTGGGCCATCTGTGTCTCTAAATTGTGAATTGCCGCCCTGTATGCGTTGTTAACTTGTCAACTTTCGTATTCACCGTGGTCTGCGTGTTGATTATCATCTTTTCCATTGCTGCACTCATCTTCTCAATAGCCAGCTCCCACGGTTGTCTTCCACCATCTGTTATTTGCAATCGACTAGGCCCCGGAAGAGCCTCGCTGGGTATTGCACCGTTGAATTCCAATGTTCGGTCTTATACCTGCTTGAGGTTGTTGCCAATTCTCGCTGAGGAGGTTGTTGACCGGTTAGACCACCATTAACATTACTCCAAGCGAAACCCGGATGGTCTCTCCTCATGTACCCCCTATTTTGATTCCGATTGTAGTCATTTTGTCTTTCCTCCGATAGTTATTCAGGGCACAGGTGTCATAAAAGTTGTGGCATGAGTCCACATGTTCCCGAGGGAAGTTGAATGGACAGTTTCGAGTGTCATGATCTCCATTACAATTACCACAACCTGGAGGCATTCCCTCGTGTATCACATTAGCCTTCTTGTTCTCCGACAAAGCCGCCACTTGCATCTTCAACAACTGCTTTTTGCTCAAGAATGGCCTCCATTGCCCCGGAGCTGATTCCATTTGAGGTTTCCCTTCCACGGTTGTAATCATTATATGACATTTTCTCTAACAATGCCCATCCATCCTCACATGATAAATATGAGAAAGAACCGCCACCTGCGGCATCACAGTTCATCCGATAGCGTCCCTCAACCCATTAAAGAAGTGCTGAACTTTTGAGACCGGTCAAAGAACGCTGAAGGGCATCTTCTCAATAAGCCATTGTACCTCTCCCAAGCTTCATTATATGTTTCATCCTCTGTCATCCTGAAAGATGTAACGCTATTCTTGCTTGTGCCGCTTTCAGGAGGAAAGTATTTGGTTAGGAACTTCGTGCCATTTGCTCCCAAGTTCGATCTTTGTTCCTATCCAAGTGCGTCAACCCAATCGCGAGCGACATCTCTAAGAGAGAGAGGGAAAAGCCGCAAGCGAAACTTATCCTGAGAGACTCCCCTGGTCTTCTGCAAGTCACAAGCTTCAAGGAAGCGAGTGATGTGTCTATGAGGGTCCTGTTTGCCACTCCCATCAAACTGATTCTCCCGGATCTGGTATGTGACACGTGGCTTCCACTCGAAAGAGTCCAGTGTTCAGGTTTCCCCTTACAATAGAAGAGTCACAATCTACCAAGCTTGGTAGATCGTACTCAAAGAGAGGCTTGTAACGAGGAGGAGGAGGAGGAGGAGGATTTTCTTCGGCCATGTCCTCTATTTTAATTGCTTCCAACCTCTTCCTTTCTCTGGCCTCTTTTCTTAATTGCCTCTCGGTCCTGGTGATCTCTGAATCGAATAGCAAGTCCTCTTGTAGAAGAGTACCTCGCATACAAAAACAGGCAAAGACCAAGTGGAATCAAAGAAACAGAGAAAAAAATAATGGCAATTAAATAAAAGAAAATAAAACTAAAAATCAAACTAACTAAACAGCCAATTTCCTAAAAATTAGGAAAATTGGTTGTGCCAATCCTGCAACAACGCGCCAAAAACTTGTTGTGACTCCGGCAAGTGTACCGGTCGTCGCAAGTAATAAAAACACGGTAAAGATTCTCACCGAGGTCGAACACAAGGATTGGGTTACCAATTCGACTAAATTGTCAAGAAATCCGATACGTTGGTTAAGCAATAGAAGGTGGTTGAGAGAAAGAGATTGAGATCGCAATTTCAAGAATCAAATCAAATAACGCTACGGTGATTAAATTCAGAAATAAAAGCATCTAAGGTTTCGAATCCACCTACCCAATCATGCAAAGTACCCAAGTGATGATATTCTCCTCCCTAAGTTCAATTTTTAATGTCAACCGGGACCCCTAAATTCTCCTAAATCCACTTCCGTGCTCATTAGGACGTATTCGATGATTTGAGTTAATTACTTGCTAGGTCTCTTAACCCTAATCTCGAATTCTATTAATTCTTGTTCCCTATAGGTTGCATCGATCTCCTACTCACTCTCGTGCAATACTCGACCGATGTTCCCAATTCAAGTTCTAAAACGTGAATCGCCGCTAGGCCTCAACACGCTTAACTAGTCGATCACGCTAGCATATAATCGACACAATGAAAACAGAATTGGAAAATCATAATTGAATTAAAGGAGAGAGAGTTACATTACATGAACACTATGCCGCCATGGGTGGCTTCATCGATCCCCTAGACAAGAGGATTAGTTCCTCATGTCCGTAACAACAACGCACGTACAATCGGAAATCATCCTAAGCCTAAGAATTAAGAGAAAAGAAAAGGAGAAGAAATCCCAGAATAAGGGTTACAAAAGGTCTCTGAAAATTCTGATCCAAAAAGTCCTCTTTTCTGTTCTGATCTGCTCTATTTATAAGGAGGCCACGCGTCACGGCCGTGATGGCCATCACGGCCAGGCCGTGGCGACCGCTTCTGCTCGCGCACTTCGGGATTTGAACATTCGCGACGCGAAGGATGTCTCGCGACGCGAGTCTTCTTGTCACGGCCGTGATGTCAATCACGGCCAGGCCGTGATGTTCTCTCGCCTTGTGTGGATTTTTAGGTCACGGCCGTGATATACATCACGGCTAGGCCGTGATGGTCTCTGACTTGTATGGCTTTTAGGTCACGGCCGTGATATACATCACGGCTGGGCGTGTGATATACATCACGGCTGGCCGTGATGGTCTCCCGATTCTCGTACTTTTCGGGAGTTCACACACTCGCGACGCGAAGGACGTCTCGCGACGCGAACCTTCCTGTCACGGCCCGTGATGTCAATCACGGCTAGGCCGTGATGGCCTCTGTCTTCCCAGATCTTCAAACTATCGCGGGGCGAGCCTCCTCTCGCGGGGCGAGAATCCCCAGAATGGCAATCTCCACTATTTGTTGACTTTCCTTAATTCTTAGAGCCTCACTTATGGACCTGAAAACAACACAAGCAACCACAAGCGTAATTCTCTCCAAAATAACCTAAAAACTACACAAAAGACGCAAAACGAGTCAAAGTCCAACTTAGGAACAAAACAAGGCAAATTTGGGCGAAAACGAGAGTAAACTCGAATAAATTGGCACATAAACCCTAGTTTATCTAGTCTTAAAACTAGATAAGCCAGAGGCTTATCAGGGAACTTTTCTAATTGCATGAATTAGGAGAAACTGAGTTACTTGATTTTGAGATACAATCTAAACAAAAATATTGGCAATTCAAGAATAAATGCATGCATGCCTTTTCCATCAGTCATGTATACCACGTTCTTCCAAGTTTCCAGAAGCAAAAAGACATTATCTAGCAGTTTATTCTACCAACTGAAAATTTACCTTTTGAACCACTCCTATAGCTTCTTGGATGGGTCAGGTATTCATATGGAACCTGGCAATTAAGGTCAAGTGTATATTTAGCATTATCAAATGAGAAATATTTAAATATTCATTAAAACAAAAAGGTAATTGACAACTGAAGTACCTGTACCGTGCCCATCCTGCTGGGCAAAAGGCTAGGAGGCTCGCAAAGATGTCTCCAAATGTGAGACTGAGTAGAGTAAACATCAAGAGCAGAGCAACATCAGCTGGATGTGTGCATAAAGGATTCTTGGACATATGAGTAGAAAACGCAATCTATTTGCTGCAAATTCAAGATAATGTTTCTCCTAGCAAGATTTGTTTTTGTTGGAATCCAATCAAGAATCATTTGTCAAGAAAATAACATTACCTTTAGAGGAATAGAATCATACCAGGAAAAAAATTGAAGAAATCATTGTTTGAATCACCTAAATGATCAAACGCATGAATCATGTAACCACCTCCAACTATCCTCCCTGTTCAACTACAAGCTAACAAAAATTACAGCTTTCATCAATTGGATAGGGGACTTTTCTCCCATACAAGCAACAATTGCAAACCAACATGTCCTACATAACTCCTCGCAGACAACATATCATTTAAACCATAGCACATGAGGCCAAAAACCAACAGAAAAATCAAGCCAACTATACCTAGCCACTAAAATGATAGATACCCACATAACAAAAACAAAACATTAAAATTACCATAATCTGTGTTAGGAACTCAAAGCAGAACTGAGAAATGGAGAAAGAGAATGGCTTTATCATTTGACTGAACAAAAACAAAACAACACAAGGAGATGATCTGCTCAAGCGCTTCCCCATTTTCAAAGGGCAAATCCTTTTTGCAACTGAGCCTTTGCTGGGATATTGCAAAACTAACGACTCTGAATGAATCTCCCATCTACCCTCTATTTATCTACCATTTATTCTTCAAATAAACTATTGCCATAGCCTACTAACTGTCTCAACTAATCCTTATTAACTACCTTTGTCCTAACAAGATGTCATCCCAAACCCATTTCCACAATTCCACCTTCAATCTCCCCCATTCCCCCCCAAAAAAAAAACCCACACCTTCTTTTCCACCTTCAACCTCACCCTCGTGGTTGGAAAAGGATGAAAAAAGACAACCCCACCCCTTCGTCACCAAACATTCACCCGAAGCCACATCCAATCCCATGTTGAAACCCTAAACAAAATTATTCATGGATTATTCGATTCCATTTCTGGAAGCAAACCCTAAACAAAATAATCAACTCAAACAAAAAATTAAGGCTTCTATGACTTTCGTGCACATATCAACTACACAGAGTATCGAATGGATACTGAAACGAGGCTTCTATGCTTCTGGTTTTGAATATTTTCCCAAAGTGGCAGTCATATATTAACCTTGTAGTGTTGAAATTGAACGTTTGTGGTGTTGAAATCGAATGCCAAATACGAGATATCGGCTTCAACTGCTCACGGCGGTCGAACGTTGTTGGAAAACGAGGTGGTGATGATCGGAGATACCGGATACACAGAGAAGAGATGACGACGGGAAGAGACGAGGACCAAATTTAGTGAGGGCCAATTTGCAATTTTAAATATTGGAAGAAAAGTATGGCAGGGACTACCAACTAAATATCACATACCTGCTATATCAGGTTAACCCAAAATGATCTCAGCCGTGTTTATATAATATTGATATATCCAATGATTAGCATAAGTTATGCATCGGTGCATGACTTAGTTGCTAATGCACCTTAGACGTTACCTGAATTTATATAGGAAAGTGTTACTTTAAAAAATAGAGAAGAATTTAGTTGTGTGGGACTCTCGACTTAACATTGTGTTTGTTATTAAAGAAAATTAAAAGCAACCTACAATTACCAACATGTTTGGGAAATGATAACATGTTTAAGTTTAACTTCTTTTGTTGGGAGCTTGGGTATAGAAGAGTTAATTGCTACTCTGATTCGTTGAATATTATCAAGCTGGTGGGTGAGGGGGACCAAAATTTTCATCGTTTTGATAATGAGATTGCCTTGATAAGGAGCATGTAAGCTCGGAACTGGGACTTCAACTTAACCCATACCTTGAGGGAGGGCAATCACTGAGCTGATTTTCTAGCAAAGATGGGTGTCACAACGGATTCCTCCTTGGTGATGCTGGACCAACCGCCAACTAGGATGGATAGTTTGTTATTAGCTGACTCTATAGGGATAGCTTTTGTAAGGCCTTAGGGCCTGTTGTTTTTATTTTCTCTTTTTCTTTTGTTACCAAAAAAAAAGTTTAACTTCTAAAAATTACCAATATTGTAGTATGAGCAATAAGTTTAAATAGCACTAATCAGATCCATTTAGATCATATTTAAAGTAATATAACATTCAATTCGATTAAATTTGATCAATTTTGATTAGATCAAAATTAACAAAAAAAAAAATATTATGCATCAAACTCGATTAGAGTCGAGGTGATTCAGATTATCATATTCGCCTATCTTTTAAATAGAGAGGAAGGGAAGGGAGAGCCCCCCTGTACTGGCCGATGAGAAAAACCCGGTCACCGAGCTTGGATACCCGATCCAATAAAGGTGGGAAGGATAAGATATCGATATTATCTTTAATAATCCTGATATTATCTCAAATAACCTTATCCAGTTAGAAGAGATAAATCCCTCAAATTAAGGAGATCATATCTATCTTTAATAATCCCGATATTATCTCAAATAACCTTATCCGGTTAGAAGAGATAAATCCCTCAAATTAAGGAGATCATATCTATCTTTAATAATCCTGATATTATCTCAATTAACCTTATCCGGTTAGATGAGATAAATCCCTCAAATTACGGAAATCATATCTCAAAGAAGATTTAAGAGATAAAAGGAGATAAACCCAGATCTCTTAAAGATATGGGGATCCTATTATAAAAAGAGGAGAACCCAAGAGAGAGACTTACTTTTCACTAAACCCCGGTGACTCTCCCTTAAGCGTGTCAGAGAAACTAGCTCGACCAAGAGACTATTGAAGAGTTCTTGCTCGCTGGTATTCATTGGAAACAAGATTAAGGGATCGAGATTACCGTATGGCCAAGGGTTGAACCTAGAACTACGTCTGACTTTGATTCCCATTGGGATATGTAGGACCGGAATACAACATTCTGTCAAGCCAAAATCTAAAACAACCCCCATTGTTTACTCTTGGTCTGACGTTCTATGACGAGATTCCGGTAAGTCAGATCTCGGCAGGAACATTTGGCGCCCACCGTGGGGCCGAGGCAAACTTTCCCCTGTCACCCATTCATCATCATCCTACTGTTAACCTCTCTTCATCCTTTCTTTTGACGTCAAAGTCCCATGTTTTTAATTGAGGATCTCCTGTCATTACTCCAGCTCCTCGCTGGAAAAACTCGTCTCATCTCAGAAAAAGCATCGTTTTTCTAGAACCTATCAGAATCGATGATGAACTCAACTTACGGAGGGTCCGAGTTAGAGCTCTGTCGTGACGAGTCAGCTGCATTCGTTCTCAAATTCGTTGCCATCGCTTCCATTCTCATCTGCGGCTTCGCCGGAGTCGCCATTCCCCTCGTCGGAAAACACTGTCGATTCCTCCACACCGACAGCAACCTCTTCGTTGCCGCCAAGGCCTTAGCTACGGGGGTCATTCTGGCCACCGGCTTCGTCCACATGCTCAACGGCGCATCCGACGCGCTCAACGACCCTTGCCTGTCGTCGTACCCGTGGTGGAAGTTTTCGTTTACTGGGTTCTTCGCGATGACGGCGGTGCTGTTCACGCTCCTCCTTGACTTCGTGGGAACTCAGTACTACAAGTGGAAGCAAGGGGTGAACCAGGGCGTGGAGGAGCAGACTCGGGTCGGATCTCTTGAATCGGGTGTGGAGTCGTCGGGGATCGTGGAGGTTGGTACAGGGAAGGTGTTTGGGGAAGAGGAGAGTGGTGGAATGGACATAGTGGGGATGCATGCACACGCGGCGCACCATAGACATAACCACCCTCATGGACAGGATTCTTGCCATGGCATTGGCGCCGCTAGCGGGCAGCGGGCCATGCCCACGACACTCGCATCGCGATCATGCGCACGATCAACCAGACGTTTGACACGTCGTCGTTTCCCAGGTGATTGGTTAACATGAATAAGAGCCATGTTTGGCTTTTATTCCACCACTTGAGTTCAGTACTCGAGGTCTTGGGCATGCTATTATATTACATATGGCAAAGTTCCCTACAACAGGGAGGCACTGAAGATGAGGATGTTGTCCCACCGCGTCGGCCAAGAAAGGCTTGATCTTGATTCTTGAATCTTGGGATATGCATCAGATAAGTGCTCAATTTATTATCATTAATCTACTACACGGATTACCAATTAATGAATAATCATTTTCAACTTTTATTGAAATAAAAATTACACAGAACTGCTCAATTTGTTATTAACAGATTGCTACTTTATCTTGATATGATATTGCCAAGAATTTCAACTTAAAGTATTTGAATAGGCTTTGACTTCTCAGAGAGCTCGGCCACCACAGCTCGGCCTCAGAGGGAAGAAGGTTTCTTAGAGAGCTCGGCCACCACAGCTCGGCCTCGAAGAGCTGAGGAAGATGTCTCAGAGAGATGAAGCAGATATCTTAGAGAGCTCGGCCAGCACAGCTCGGTCTAGGAGAGCTCGACCATATGGACTTGAGGGAATGCCTAAATCAGAGGCCGCGAAATGATCAGGTGATATGCTTCTTTAAATCTAGGTTAAATCTAATATGATTTGATATGTGTTTCTCCACGCCTTTAATGTTGTGTTATGTAGCATCATATCACATTATTTACATATTTGAGCAAAGTGATGTTCGGATGATACCACTTCCAGAGTCACAAAATTTGCGACTACAAAGTGCTCGACCAAATGCCCACTACTGCCATTGGCAGAGAGTGTAGGCTACATCATTCTCCGTGTGAGCCGCCCAACGCCAAACTTGATGATCCACATTCTCCAGCAAATACAATGTTGTCGGCATTGAAGACACACTCTGTTGTAATGATGCCTTCCTCTGGAGTTGGTTCTGTGATTCGTACTTTGGGAGTCACACACCCCGAGTTTTCACAACACTGACCTCTGTCTCGTTTCTGTTTAGACGCCCTCAAACTCCCATCTAAGGTTGAGCTCCGGCTCCCTTGAAAATAACAGGTCGAAGCTCCTTGATTCCCTTTCCACAAGGTCGAGCTTCGACTTCCTCAAAACTCACAGGTCGAGCTTTGCTCCCTTAAAAACTCACAGTTCAGCTCCGGCTCCCGAAAGGTCGAGCCAAAACTCCCTCTCGAAATTTGACTAAGAGGAAGACGAGTCGGAGCTCCTCAAATTAAAACCATAGAGGCCGAACCTAAAGAGGCAATAGCCTAAAAAGGTGACCGAGCTAAAATCGACCGAGCTAGAGTCGAAATGTCGGACCGAAGTGGCCGACCAAGCTAAAATCGAAAGGCCGAACCTAAAAAAGGTAAGCAAGAAAAACATGAAATAGTTAACTATGATAGGACCAAGCTCAGAAAAGCTCACGAGGTCAAATTAAAAAGCCAAGCACAAAAGGCGAGTAAGAACTTAGGAAATTTAACCGAGTAAATCCAAATGCTGGGTTAAATACCATAAGTATGAAGTCTTTATCATTCATAAAGCAAAAGTACATAGGGCATAGCCAAGAGTACAAAATATATTAAAAATTTGCCCATGGGCATTCCCGTAAGCAAAGACCCCATCAAGGTTGGAACCAATAGTGTCTTCAGTTTGCGGAAGAGCAACCAAGGATGGCTCGAGCACGACCACTTCAGTTCCTATATTCTCCTCCTCTCCCACAACCTGCTCTTCATTATTCTCCTCTTCCCCAACATCGATCTCGGACAAAGGAACCATAATGCCGTCCTTATTAAAATCCTTGTCAACACCGGCTCTCGAAAGATCAGAATCAGGAAGAAAGCGCTAGATTTGTTTTATAGCACGCGAGAACCCAGAAACGCGTTCCCTTATAATTTGGGCTTTAGCTTCCTTCAACTCGAACTGAAGCTTGCAATTAGCCTTTTTCTCAGTAACAAGAAACTGTTGAAGATTGTCAAGGGAAAGCTTTAAAGCCTTGGCAGCCCTCTGAAAGTCAATCCTTTCATTTTAGAGAGCTCGGATTGGGGAGAGGAGTTGATCTTCTCAAGATCGACATTTCGAGTTTTCAATTACCCAATTAGCCGAGCTTGCCCTTCACACTTTGCCACGTTTTTTTAATCTCATCCCTAGTGCGCAAAGTTCGGGCAGCTTCAGCCTTTATGCTTTTCATTATTAGAAAGCTCGTGGCTCAAAAATGGGTAATGGAGGAGACTCGGAGAGCATAAGCGTGCCGCGGCTTTCATGCTCGGGTCAGGGCCCTATTCTAGTAAAAGCCGAGCATATGTTGGCTTAATAACTTGAGAATCCACTAAAGGGCCCGAGATAAAATTGTCTAGCCTATAACAAAGGGCAGAAGCCCAAAAATCCGAGGTCGAGCATTACTCCCTCGCTCCAGAAAACCGAGGTCGAGCTATGCTCCCTCGCACTACGCACTGAAAAAAGTCGAGGTCGAGCAATGCTTCCTCCCTTGTACTAAAAATCCTAGACCGAGCAAAACACCTTCGCACCAAGGTAATGTCCACAGTAGATCATGCATATTAAAGACCCAAGATTTGAAGGAAATCCTGGTAGTGTTCGACCCAATAAGCTGGAATCCCAAGTAAGACTTGGCACCGACGAAAATCAAAGCGATGCTTGGCAAAGTAAGTCGACAACCCAAGAAAGACTTGGTTCTACATAAAAACAAATTTCTGAGATGTTAAACTCGGGGAGCTTATATACTGGTCGAGATGTTAAACTCGACCATCGAGCCTACCAAACTAAAATATTAGACGAGAAATAAAGCTAGATCACCAAACCCAAACAATCAAAGGGAAATGATTACTAGACTTGCCCACCGAGCCCGCTGAACTTAAGAATTGACCGAAATATAAAGCTCGGTAACTTGAAACGTGAAGCTCGGTCGCCCGAGGTGTTCACCCTACTGGGTTGACCTCCGGCTCCCCACTCGGTTAAGCTCCGGCGCCCGACTTCTGGTTTGACCTCTGGCTCTGGACTGCTCGGTAGAGGTCAGGCTCCCTACTGGGTTGAGCTCCGGCTCCCCACTCGGTTGAGCTCTGTCTCCTGAATACTAGGTTGAGCTCCGACTCCCGACAACTCGGTTGAGCTCCGGCTCCCGACTACTCGGTTGAGCTCCGGCTCCCGACCACTCGGTTGAGCTCAGGCTCCTACTGGGTTGAGCTCTGGCTCCCCACTCGGTTGAGCTCCGGCTCCCGACTACTAGGTTGAGCTCCGGCTCCCTACTCGGTTGAGCTCTGACTCCCAACTACTCGGTTGAGCTCCGGCTCCCGACTACTAGGTTGAGCTCCGGCTCCCTACTCGGTTGAGCTCCGACTCCCGACTACTCGGTTGAGCTCCGGCTCCCGACTACTAGGTTGAGCTCCGGCTCCCTACTCGGTTGAGCTCCGGTTCCCGACCACTCGGTTGAGCTCCGGCTCCCGACTACTCGGTTGAGCTCCGGCTCCCGACTACTTGGTTGAGCTTCGGCTCTCGACTTATCGTTTGAGCTCCGGTTACTCGCGGGACTTATACATGTTACACCTCAGCCACTTACCTCGCTGACTTGAAAGGCTAAAGAGACCAAGTTTCTAAGCTCGGTCACCGAGGTTGAACGATTGACCGAGGTACAAGATCGGTCATTAAGACAACGGTAAAAAGGGAAAGAGACCCTACGCCATAAACCTTAGATTCTCCAAATAAGGTTTTTAAAGGCCAAGCTCGTCTATTGTCATGAAAACTTTTACGCTTCAACTAGCTCAAAGCTTGGGGGGCTTGTGTACTGACCGAGGAGTAAAACCCGGCCACCGAGCTTGGATACCCGATCCAATAAAGGTAGGAAGGATAAGATATCGATATTATCTTTAATAATCCTGATATTATCTCAAATAACCTTATCCGGTTAGAAGAGATAAATCCCTCAAATTAAGGAGATCATATCGATCCTTAATAATCCCGATATTATCTCAAATAACCTTATCCGATTAGAAGAGATAAATCCCTCAAATTAAGGAGATCATATCTATCTTTAATAATCCCGATATTATCTCAAATAACCTTATCCGGTTAGAAGAGATAAATCCCTCAAATTATGGAGATCATATCTATCTTTAATAATCCCGATATTATCTCAAATAACCTTATCTGGTTAGAAGAGATAAATCCCTCAAATCACGGAAATCATATCTCAAAGAAGATTTAAGAGATAAAAGGAGATAAACCCAGATCTCTTAAAGATATGGGGATCCTATTATAAAAAGAGGAGAACCCAAGAGAGAGACTTACTTTTCACTGAACCCCGGTGACTCTCCCTTAAGCGTGTCAGAGAAACTAGATCGACCAAGAGACTATTGAAGAGTCCTTGCTCGCTGATATTCATCGGATAGAAGATTAGGGGATCGAGATCACCGTATGGCCAAGGGTTGAACCTAGAACTACGTCTGGCTTTGATTCCCATTGGGATACGTAGGACCGGAATACAACATTCTGTCAAGCCATAATCTAAAACAACCCTCATTGTTCACTCTTGGTCTGACGTTCTATGACGAGATTCCGGTAAGTCGGATCTCGGCAGGAACATTTAGCGCCTACCGTAGGGCCGAGGAAAACTTTCCCCGGTCAGCCGTTCATCATCATCCTACTATTAACCTCTCTTCATCCTTTCTTTTGACGTCAAAGTCCCATGTTTTTAATTGAGGATCTCTGGTCACTACTCCAGCTCCTCGCAGGAAAAACTCGTCTCATCTCAGAAAAAGCATCGTTTTTCCAGAACCTATCAGAATCGATAACGAACTCAACTTGCGGAGGGTCCGAGTTAGAGCTCTGTCGTGACGAGTCAGCTGCATTCGTTATCAAATTCGTTGCCATCGCTTCCATTCTCATCTGCGGCTTCACCGGAGTCGCCATTCCCCTCGTCAGAAAACACTGCCGGTTCCTCCGCACCAACAGCAACCTCTTCGTCGCCGCCAATGCCTTCGCGGCGGGGGTCATTCTGGCCACTGACTTCGTCCACATGCTCGACGACGCATCGGACGCGCTCAACGACCCTTGCCTGTCGTCTTACCCGTGGAGGAAGTTTTCGTTTATGGGGTTCTTCGCGATGATGGCGGCGCTATTCACGCTCCTCTTTGACTTCATGGGAACTCAGTACTACGAGCGGAAGCAAGGGGTGAACCGGGGCGTGGAGGAGCAGACTCGGGTCGGATCTTTGGAATCGGGTGTGGAGTCGTCAGGGATCGTGGAGGTTGGTACAGGGAAGGTGTTTGGGGAAGAGGAGGGTGGTGGAATGCACATAGTGGGGATGCATGCACACGCGGCGCACCATAGACATAACTGATCAGCCACTGACACATCTAGTTTTATGACTAGTATGACCGTGGTTTTGTGCTAATTGTATCTCATTTTCGCCAAAATTAGACTTGATTGTCTTCAAGCAACATTTTGAGTCTGTAAAGTATTTTTAGGTTAATTTAGTTGATTTAGAGTCAAATAAAGCATTCACTGCTATTTCCTATTGTTTCAGGTTAGAATAAAGCACTTAGAGCCAAGGGAATGAAGAAAACAATGGAAAAATACAATTCTGGAGGATTCTCCTCGCGAGCCTGAAGACCAGCACGAGCAGCAACAGCCACCCTCTCTGGCTCGCCTCGTGAATAATGTTTCACCTCGCGAGAGAGCGGCTGTTCATAAGATTCGCCTCTCGAAACATGTTTCGCCTCGCGAGCGACCGCAACCCAGAATCTGTATTTATATCTGTTTTGGGGCAGAAATGATCATCTTCTCTTATCTTCTTCTTTTCTTTTCATAGTGCGAAATTATGTTAGGTTTATGTTTGTAATGGAGAGCTAGTCTCCTTGGATTAATCTGCTGTAATTGATTTCCACCGCACTTGAGGTTATGTAATTCCTGTTTGGTATGCTTTTCCCTTTTCAATGCTATGCTATATATTTCTGTTTGCTTAATTCAGGAGTATATTGTGTTGTGTTGATTTATTTCGGTGATGTTATGTTCCTATAATTAATCGCGTTTGCTTAATTCGCGTGTGTTCAATTCGTGTTCGCTTAGTTCACGAAGGGCTTAACCCCGTTTGCTTATTTCGGGAATAGGAACATATATCTGTAGTAGTGATTTCGCTTGTTAATTGTTGCTACAACCGGGAGGGGATTAGAATCTGCTTAGGGCTTGGAATTTACATGAACCAATGATAGTTGGGAAATCGAGAACAGTAGATTAATCGTCTTTAGCTATTTGATAATCTTTTGAATTGCTCTGTTTTGTTTCTTTTATTTCAAATCCAAACCCCCCCAAAACTGATTTTGTGTTAATAACAACAACCTAAGAGTCCTTGTGAGACGATACTCGAGTTGTCGCTTCCTATACTACATTTTTATAAAACGCTCGCTTTTTGGCGCGTGCGCGACAGCGCGACCAAAAATTGGCGCCGTTGCCGGGGACTCTTGTTGTTAATAGCAGAAAAATAAAATTTTAAAAAAAAATCTCTTTGCTGAATTAATTTTGTCAGCTTTGTCTGGTTGTGAATTTTAGTACGCCCCATGGATAATTATATGCAAGATTTTATGCCTAATGTTTATTATGAGCCACCATGCATATATTATCCTAACTTTGCTGGAAGTTATGAGTTTAGCAGTGGTTCTGACATGATTGGAATGAATGAGTATTCTAGCCAACATAGTGGAGGACAGGGCGTTTTGGATGAGATAGCTTCTTTGGTGAATCAAATGGCAATAAGCCAACAATATCAGCCTGACCCTACACTACACCAGCTCAGTCTGGAAGAATTGGTGCAACGGATGCCCGAGAACAATCAACGGATGGCAGAACAAAATCGTGAATTCCAACAGAGGATGGAGGCAAGTCGTCAGGATTTCGCCACTCAAAATGCTCTCATCGTTTCCTCCTTAGCTACATTGCAAACTCCACATCCCCTTGAAGAACATACAGATTCACAAACAGTTGTTCTTAACAATGCTCCCTCTGAGGATGATTTTGATAATACTTCTGTGGATGAACTGTGTGTTGAATCTCCAGATATTCACTCTTCCCCTGATTCTATCGATTATACTGCATGTGCTGATTGTAATGAATTTGCTTCTTGTGTAGCATGTTTTGAAAGGTATGAAGAGCAAAACATCTATATGGAACATGAGACATATGAGGTTGAGGGACATGTTCAGCCAGGAAACATAGAAATTGAGGATCAGGAGGACATCTGCTTCACCATGCCTGAGAATGATGAAGAACGTTTGGAAGTAGATGCATGTGTTGAAAGTGATGGGATGGATGAACTGTGTGCAGAAAGTCCAGACAATCAGACCTTTACTAATTCAGTTTCTTGTACTACATGTACTGACTGTACTGACACTAACCCGTGTGCTGTTTGTGCTGAGTTTCTTGATTCTATTTTGCAGGGTGATAGTGAGAGTGAAGCTGTCTGTTCAGCCGAAGTTCTTGACATCATGGCTACTCCAAATACACCATCCATTGAGCAGCCACCCTCCTTAGAACTCAAGCAGTTTCCAGACATTCAGACCCTTACTGATTCAGTTTATTGTAACATATCTACTAACTGTACTAACTCTAACCTTTCTGTGGTGTGTGCTGAGATTTCTACAGGTTTAACAGGTGATGAATCTGGTAAAGCAATGGATGAAGATCGTGCAGAAACTGAAGCAACACCGGAGACCCCAGCTACCTATCTGCCACCTCCCACTGAGGAACCACCATTGATGGAGTTCAAGCCTCTGGATCTTGCACCACGGCCAGTCCAAGGGGTTGAACCCCACTTTTATTGGGAGGACTTTATTGACAAGGTTGAGAAAGAAGTCATCTGTGACCTGAGAGGGAGTGAGAAGTCTGCCGCACTTGGCGGAGTTACCATGATTATCAGGCGCCCGCTCTCATACTTATGCTGTAGGCCATGGGATCCGGGAGGATCATGTCATACTTTGAGCATTCCGTGGCCATTGTATCACAGACAGTGGGATCCTGGTGGAACCGGCTCCATGAGTTTTCTCTAAACCTTTTCCTTTTTAATTTTGCGTTGCTTTATTTTTGATTTGTTTTCTTTTAGCTCCTGAATAATTTGAGAAGCTCAGGAGTTGTGTTGAGTCTTGTGTCGGCAAGTTTGCTGGGTTTGATTGAATTTGTATAGATGGATTGCATGTTAATTGTTGACTGTTTTCCCCCTAGGATTTGAAATTTGAAAATTGATCCCCACTTGAAAAATTGAAAACTGAACTTTGAGATATTTTATTATGATGGCATGATTTATGATAAGTTTGAGGTGATGGGAAGCACACACTAGGGATAGAATCTCTGTCAAACAATTTGTAAAAATTGTCCAGGTGAGGATTTGAGCCTCCAACGTGTTTTTAACTGTGTGAAATCACTTTTAAGTTGCACTTTCCCGAATTTGCTTGAGCCTCTTTATGGTTTGCATGCTTATGTGTTTGCTTCAAATGATTTAGGCATTTTCTTTGTAAATAACTACTTAGCCTAAAATAACCATCCCTAATGCATGTTTCCTAGTTAGCCCCATTGAGCCTAATTAGCCTGTTAATTCTTGATAACCTTATGTTATAAGCTAAAATCTGGAAAAAACCATGTTAACCCGATCTTAGGATTAGGAGAGCATGGAATCTTAACAAGAGATTGGTTGCAAGAAACTAAGTTTGGGGTGGCTACAAGGTGTAATGTGTTGTTTGGGATTGAGAAAAAGAAAAAAAAAATACAATAAAAAGGTTGGAGCCTAGAAAAGAAAAGCATAAAAAAAGAAGAAAAAAAAAGGAAGAAGAAAAAGAAATAAAAAATAAAAAGTATAGAAAATGTCAAAAAGGCTATTTGAATAAAAAGGCTGTAGTCACCCAAGGCAAATGAAAAAGGGAAAAAGGAACTTGAGTGGAAATTCAAAGTGTAAAAAGTTCATGCTCTCTTAGTTCCTAGGATCTTCAGCCTAGTACCTTTGTATATCCTACCCTTAGTCAGGCCCCATTACAACCATAAAAGACCTTTTGATGTTGCATGCATGTTTTCTGTGGGAATCATTTTGAGATGAAAATCTAATTCATGGGAAGTGCTCTTAAAAGTGAAATTGAGTGAAATGTTGTTAGCCTGACAAAAACTGAGCGATTGAGTGAAACACCAAATGCCCTTGTGAGTAAGGCGATTGTTTGAATTTGGTGATATCCCTCTTGTGTGTAACTTGGATCCCTTGCTTAGATTACTGATTTCTTGAATGACGGAATTCTCAAATGTTCAGAATAAAGGATTGTGGGGATTACTTTGATTACTTTGTTTGAAAAGGGGGGAAACATTAAGAAAAAAATTATTTTGATGAATTGCTTGAAATTTGTGCAAAGTTGATTGAATCCTTAAGCTTGCCATGTCTTGAGTCTTTTTGATTTTTGAATTTTAGTTTGCTTGGGGACAAGCAAAGTTTAAGTTTGGGGTATTTTGATCAGCCGCTGGCTCATCTAGTTTTATGACTAGTATGACCGTGGTTTTGTGCTAATTGTATCTCATTTTCGCCCAAATTAGACTTGATTGTCTTCAAGCAACATTTTGAGTCTGTAAAGTATTTTTAGGTTAATTTAGTTGATTTAGAGTCAAATAAAGCATTCACTGCTATTTCCTATTGTTTCAGGTTAGAATAAAGCACTTAGAGCCAAGGGAATGAAGAAAACAATGGAAAAATACAATTATGGAGGATTCTCCTCGCGAGAGGATGCTCGCCTCGCGAGCCTGAAGACCAGCACGAGCAGCAACAGCCACCCTCTCTGGCTCGCCTCGCGAATAATGTTTCACCTCGCGAGAGAGCGGCTGTTCATAAGATTCGCCTCTCGAAACATGTTTCGCCTCGCGAGCGACCGCAACCCAGAATCTGTATTTATATCTGTTTTGGGGCAGAAATGATCATCTTCTCTTCTCTTCTTCTTTTCTTTTCATAGTGCGAAATTATGTTAGGTTTATGTTTGTAATGGAGAGCTAGTCTCCTTGGATTAATCTGCTGTAATTGATTTCCACCGCACTTGAGGTTATGTAATTCCTGTTTGGTATGCTTTTCCCTTTTCAATGCTATGCTATATATTTCTGTTTGCTTAATTCAGGAGTATATTGTGTTGTGTTGATTTATTTCGGTGATGTTATGTTCCTATAATTAATCGCGTTTGCTTAATTCGCGTGTGTTCAATTCGTGTTCGCTTAGTTCACGAAGGGCTTAACCCCGTTTGCTTATTTCGGGAATAGGAACATATATCTGTAGTAGTGATTTCGCTTGTTAATTGTTGCTACAACCGGGAGGGGATTAGAATCTGCTTAGGGCTTGGAATTTACATGAACCAATGATAGTTGGGAAATCGAGAACAGTAGATTAATCGTCTTTAGCTATTTGATAATCTTTTGAATTGCTCTGTTTTCTGTTTTGTTTCTTTTATTTCAAATCCAAACCCCCCCAAAACTGATTTTGTGTTAATAACAACAACCTAAGAGTCCTTGTGAGACGATACTCGAGTTGTCGCTTCCTATACTACATTTTTATAAAACGCTCGCTTTTTGGCGCGTGCGCGACAGCGCGACCAATAACCACCCTCATGGACAGGATTCTTGCCATGGCATTGACGCCGCCAAGCGACAGGGCCATGCCCACGGACACTCGCATGCTGATCATGCCCACGATCAACCAGACGTCCGACACGTCGTCGTTTCCCAGGCGATTGGTTAACATGAATAAGAGCCATGTTTGGCTTTTATTCCACCACTTGAGTTCAGTACTCGAGGTCTTGGGCATGATATTATATTACATATGGCAAAGTTCCCTACAACAGGGAGCCACTGAAGATGAGGATGTTGTCCCACCGCGTCGGTCAAGAAAGGCTTGATCTTGATTCTTGATTCTTGGGATATGCATCAGATAAGTGCTCAATTTATTTTCATTAATCTACTACACGAATTACCAAGATCGGCCACCACAGCTCGGCCTTAGAGGGAAGAAGGTTTCTTAGAGAGCTCGGTCACCACAGCTCGACCTCGGAGAGTTGAGGAAGATGTCTCAGAGAGCTGAAGCAGATATCTTAGAGAGCTCGACCAGCACAGCTCGGTCTAGGAGAGCTCGACCCTATGGGCTTGAGGGAATGCCTAAATCAGAGGCCGTGAAATGCTCAGGTGATATGGTTCTTTAAATCTAGGTTAAATCTAATATGATTTGATTTGTGTTGCTCCACGCCTTTAATGTTGTGTTATGTAGCATCATATCATATTATTTACATATTTGAGAAAAGTGATGTTCGGATGATACCACTTCGAGAGTCACAAAATTTGCGACTACAAAGTGCTCGACCAAATGCCCACTGCTGCCATTGGCAGAGAGTGTAGGCTACATCATTCTCCGTGTGAGCCGCCCAACGCCATACTTGATGATCCACCTTCTCCAGCAAATACAATGTTGTCGGCATTGAAGACACACTCTGTTGTAATGATGCCTTCCTCTGGAGTTGGTTACGTGATTCGTACTTTGGGTGTCACACGCCCGAGTTTCCACAACGACCTCTGTCTCGTTTCTGTTTAGACGCCCTCAAACTCCCATCTAAGGTTGAGCTCGGCTCCTTGAAAATAACAGGTCGAAGCTCCTTGATTCCCTTTCTACAAGGTCGAGCTTGGCTTCCTCAAAACTCACGAGTCGAGCTTTGCTCCCTTAAAAACTCACAGTTCAGCTCCGGCTCCCGAAAGGTCGAGCCAAAACTCCCTCTCGAAATTTGACTAAGAGGAAGACAAGTCGGAGCTCCTCAAATTAAAACCATAGAGGCCGAACCTAAAGAGGCAATAGCCTAAAAAGGTGACCGAGCTAAAATCGACCGAGCTAAAGTCGAAATGCCGGACCGAAGTGGCCGACCAAGCTAAAATCGAAAGGCCGAACCTAAAAAGGTAAGCAAGAAAAACATGAAATAGTTAACTATGATAGGACCGAGCTCAGAAAAGCTCACGAGGCCAAATTAAAACGCCAAGCACAAAAGGCGAGTAAGATCTTAGGAAAGTTAACCGAGTAAATCTAAATGCTGGGTTAAATACCATAAGTATGAAGTCTTTATCATTCATAAAGCAAAAGTACACAGGGCATAGCCAAGAGTACAAAATATATTAAAAATTTACCCACGGGCATCCCCGTAAGCAAAGACCCCATCAAGGTTGGAACCAACAATGTCTTCAGTTTTCGGAAGAGCAACTGAGGATGGCTCGAGCACGACCACTTCAGTTCCTCTATTTTCCTCCTCTCCCACAACTTGCTCTTCATTATTCTCCTCTTCCTCATCATCAAGCTCGGACAAAGGAACCATAATGCCGTCCTTATTAAAATCCCTGTCAACATCGACTCTCGAAAGATCAGAATCAGGAAGAAAGCGCTGGATTTGTTTTATAGCACGCGAGAACCCAGAAACGCGTTCCCTTATAATTTGGGCTTTAGCTTCCTTCAACTCGAACTGAAGCTTGCAATTAGCCTATTTATCAGTAACAAGAAACTGCTTAATATTGTCAAGGGAAAGCTTTAAAGCCTTGGCAGCCCTCTGAAAGTCAATCCTTTCATTTTAGAGAGCTCGGATTGGGGAGAGGAGTTGATCTTCTCAAGATCGACATTTCGAGTTTTCAATTACCCAATTAGCTGAGCCTGCCCTTCACACTTTACCACGTTTTTTTAATCTCATCCCTAGTGCGCAAAGTTCGGGTAGCTTCAGCCTTCATGCCTTTCATTATTAGAAAGCTCGTGGCTCAAAAAACGGGTAATGGAGGAGACTCGGAGAGCATAAGCAGCCGCGGCTTTCATGCTCGGGTCAGGGCCCTATTCTAGTAAAAACCGAGCATATGTTGGCTTAATAACTTGAGAATCCACTAAAGGACCCGAGATAAAATTGTCTAGCCTATAACAAAGGGCAGAAGCCCAAAAATCCGAGGTCGAGCATTACTCCCTCGCACCAAAAAACCGAGGTCGAGCTATGCTCCCTCACACTACGCACCGAAAAAAGTCGAGGTCGAGCAATGCTTCCTCCCTTGCACTAAAAATCCTAGAACGAGCAAAACACCTTCGTACCAAGGTAATGTCCACAGCAGATCATGCATATTAGAGACCCAAGATTTGAAGAAAATCCTGGTAGTGTTCGACCCAATAAGCTGGAATCCTAAGACTTGGCTCCGGATGAAAATCCGAGCAGTGCTCGGCCAAGTAAGTCGACAACCCAAGAAAGACTTGGTTCTGCATAAAAACAAATTTCCGAGCAATGCTCCTGAATCATAATCCAAAGTCCTCAGCACCAAAAAGTGTGTTAAGATATGCGGGTTGACATTTAAGCTCTTTCGCTTATTTCAAGCTCGGAGCTTGGGGGACTTATGGGGATAAAGGAAGGATATTCTCGGAAATCACAGAGAAAGGATATCTCTTAGCCTATAGCTCGATTGTTATTATGAAGAACTTGTATGAAAACTATTTTCTCATACAAATTGGAAAAGATATTAGGAAAGTTTATTCTGAGATACACCTTCAAGATCGGTAAAAATAATGACATTCAAGGTCAAGTGTCAAGTTAGTAGGTATTTCAAAATCCACCAGATGAAAGGGTTAAGAGCTACTCGAAGAAAATGTTAAGAGCTCTCAAAAGCTTCAAAGATCGAGTTACATTCGGAAAAAGATGAGTCAAGTTCAAACTCTCAAGATAAGCATCTTGAAAGCATAAAAAATTTCAGCTGAAATACAAGCCTGAGGTAAATTCCTAATGACCGAGTTTGAGCTTGACTTTCCAAAAGATTGGTTCGAGCCTGAATCATTGATAAATTGAATCTCAGCTACCAACTTCTAAACTTGTCTTAACAAAGGTAAGATTGAAGTATCTTCTGTTCAGAACATGTTACTGGCCGAAATGTGAACCTCAACCACTAAACTCGAGTACTGCCCAAGATGTGAAACTCGGCCACCGAGCTTGATAAGTCGAAGTAAGAGGATCTATGCAAATCCTGTACTTTATCGACACTAAGGACAAGGGAGGCTTTTTTCATAAAGCTTTTGCTCTCTTCTGAGCTCAAAGCTTGGGGAGCTTATATACTGGTCGAGATGTTAAACTCGGCCACCGAGCCTACCAAACTAAAATATTGGACGAGAAATAAAGCTAGATCACCAAACCCAAACAATCAAAGGGAAATGATTACTAGACTCGCCCACCGAGCCCGCTGAACTTAAGAATTGACCGAAATATAAAGCTCGGCAACTTGAAACGTGAAGCTCGGTTGCCCGAGGTGTTCACCCTACTGGGTTGAGCTCCGGCTCCCCACTCGGTTGAGCTCCGGCTCCCTGCTCGGTTGAGCTCCGACTCCCGACTACTCGGTTGAGCTCCGGCTCCCGACCACTCGGTTGAGCTCAGGCTCCCTACTGGGTTGAGCTCCGGCTCCCCACTCGGTTGAGCTCCGGCTCCCGACTACTAGGTTGAGCTCCGACTCCCGACTACTCGGTTGAGCTCCGGCTCCCGACTACTAGGTTGAGCTCCGGCTCCCTACTCAGTTGAGCTCAGGCTCTCGACTACTCGGTTGAGATCCGGCTCCCGACCACTCGGTTGAGCTCCGACTCCCGACTACTCGGTTGACCTCCGGCTCCCGACTACTAGGTTGAGCTCCGGCTCTATTGACGGATCTGGGCAAGTATACCCAGTCGTGCAAGTAATACGGTGGTGAGACCGGTTATCGTATCCACGGGGATTGGATGTCAATTACTAATTCACAAACTCAGCAACTATCTAGAATATGAAGAGAAATCAAAACAAACAAAACAAAGGAATAAAATCTTTTTGTATTTTTGTCTTTTTGGGGACTTTTAACAAACACTTGGAGTGCAGAAAGGATATGTTGGGACTAGACTTCACCAAACCTCTACCTCATGCAATACCAGGACTAGATACCTCCCATTCATGCTTCAAATATTAAAATCAATCCACTAGATTACTCAAGCCCCGATTCCTCGGATGGCAAGAGCCTAAATCCACTAATAAACCCTAATTCCTTAGTTGACCTAGATTAATGAATTTGCATTAGGATTAGGGATTACGCGATTACTAGTAAACCAAACTCCATTCCTAAATGCAAGGGTTACTAGGTGATTAAATTCAATTTCGGTTCTAATACGAATTTCCCAATTGCATATCAAAACACAAATCGAGTCATGGGGGTGCTAGCCACAACAAGCATTAAGCATGGAAAATCAATCACTAATACGAAGGCATGAACACAAAATAATCAGTCAAGGCAAATACATAATGATCAGTTTGATTACATCTAATCCCAACAAACGGGATTTAGCTACTCATAAAAGAGAAAACCAAACCAGAAAAGAAGTAGAGAAAGGAAGAAAGGGAGAACTCTATTGAAGCTTCCCACTGTCGTCACAGCAACCCCCTAACTCAACTCCCTTTTAGGGTTGGAACCCTAGTCCAGCCGCAGCCTCCAAGTGCCTCCAAGTGCCCCCCTCCAAAAAACTCTCTCATTCTGCCCTAAAACAGCAACTTATACCAATCAGACTCTGCGTGCACTCGCGAGGCGAATGTTAAAAATCTGGTCTTTAGAGATTGGATCTCTCGCGAGGCGAGAGTGGTTCGCAAGGCGAGGCAGTAAGGTTCTTCTCAAATACGCCCGTGATGAGTATCAGGGCCTGGGCGTGATGGCTTCTGGTCCTCAGGCTCACTAGGCGAGACATGGTTCGCGTGGCGAGACAGAAATGGTTGCATTCTCTGGCACAGTCAGTATTCAGTCTCGCGAGGCGAGTAGCCTCTCGCGGGGCGAGCATTTCCCGTGACAGCTTCTGACTTTTGCCTTCTGCTCTGCTTGATCCTGGCCGAATCTTGGGCAATTAATCGTCAATTCCTGCAAAACAACACACAAAACCACCTTATCCGTTCCAAAGGAGAAACTAACTAAAATCAAATAAAGAACGCCTAATCTATATGAAAAATGCATGCAAAAGTGTACAGGAAACATCATGTAAAATCACACTATCAGGCTCCCTACTCGGTTGAGCTCCGGCTCCCGACCACTCGGTTGAGCTCCAGCTCCCGACCACTCGGTTGAGCTCCGGCTCTCGACTTATCGTTTGAGTTCCGGCTACTCGCGGGACTTGTACATGTTACACCTCGGCCACTTACCTCGTCGACTTGAAAGGCTAAAGAGACCAGATTTCTAAGCTCAGTCACCGAGGTTGAACGATTGGCCGAGGTACAAGATCGGTCATTAAAACTATGGTAAAAAGGGGAAGAGACCCTACACCATAAACCTTAGATTATCCAAATAAGGTTTTTAAAGGCCAAGCTCAACTACTGTCATGAAAACTTTTACGCTTCTACTAGCTCAAAGCTTGGGGGGCTTGTGTACTGGTCGAGGAGTAAAACCCGACCACCGAGCTTGGATACCCGATCCAATAAAGGTGGGAAGGATAAGATATCGATATTATCTTTAATAATCCTGATATTATCTCAAATAACCTTATCCAGTTAGAAGAGATAAATCCCTCAAATTAAGGAGATCATATCGATCTTTAATAATCCCGATATTATCTCATATAACCTTATCCGGTTAGAAGAGATAAATCCCTCAAATTAAGGAGATCATATCTATCTTTAATAATCCCGATATTATCTCAAATAACCTTATCCGGTTAGAAGAGATAAATCCCTCAAATTACGGAGATCATATCTATCTTTAATAATCCCGATATTATCTCAAATAACCTTATCCGGTTAGAAGAGATAAATCCCTCAAATTAAGGAGATCATATCTATCTTAAATAATCCCGATATTATCTCAAATAACTTTATCTGGTTAGAAGATATAAATCCCTCAAATTAAGGAGATCATATATATCTTTAATAATCCCGATATTATCTCAAATAACCTTATCCGGTTAGAAGAGATAAATCCCTCAAATCACGGAAACCATATCTCAAAGAAGATTTAAGAGATAAAAGGAGATAAACCCAGATCTCTTAAAGATATGAGGATCCTATTATAAAAAGAGGAGAACCCAAGAGAGAGACTTACTTTTCACTAAACCCCGGTGACTCTCCCTTAAGCGTGTCAGAGAAACTAGCTCGACCAAGAGACTATTGAAGAGTCCTTGCTCGCTGGTATTCATCGGATACAAGATTAGGGGATCGAGATCACCGTATGGCCAAGGGTTGAACCTAGAACTACGTCTGGCTTTGATTCCTATTGGGATACGTAGGACCAGAATACAACATTCTGTCAAGCCATAATCTAAAACAACCGCCATTGTTCACTCTTGGTCTGACGTTCTATGACGAGATTCCGGTAAGTCGAATCTCGGCAGGAACATTTGACTCCATTTCATTTTCCTCCAACCAAACACCATTACTTTTATAATAATAATAGTATATCAAGAAAAAAAATTTGTGTATAATAAAGATTTAAATTTAGTAATATTTGAAGTAAAATAAATTCGAGGAAAATGTTGGGAACAAAAAAAATAAAAAAGATGTATTGGAAACAAAAACAAATATCATTATATATATATATATATATATATATATATATATATATATATATATATATATATATATATATATATATATTGTTACCATGTTAGTGCGGAGAATCTATCGGGTTCGTCAATGACTAATCTCTGTCCGGGAACATGGTTGGCCACCTTTAGTGTGATCTCCCCTTTTAACCATGTTTTTTTCCATCCATAAGGCTCGAACCCGAGACCTTACTTAAGGGATTCAAGCCCGGTTCCACTCGGACCAACGTAACGTTGGTAGATAAAAAACTTATAAATAAATGTAAAATAAATTATGAATGACGTGAAGGATAACCTTGAGTTCTTGGATGCTTTAAACAGAGTATAGATACAAATTATATAATATTAATCATGTTGAACAAAGATCTAAGACATGACCTGTGTATCTTGGAGCATTGCAGAATCCATTGATACTTTTCAAAATATGAGGGTAAACCACTCTTTTCTGGTAAGGGTCTACTACAACATATAAAATTGCATAATGGGGAGACATTCTTTTTAACCTACCAACAGATAGTAGGGTCCTCTCAACGAGTTAACAATAAAATAGCCCAACCCATCATAGGGTCACTCTTAATAGATACCCAATTAATGATTTAACCAATTGGTTAAGTGATTCCGAATTATAATTATTAATTTCATAACTGATATATTAATAAATATTGATTATATTTTAATTATCAATTAATGCTAATCTACATAAGGAGAATGTTATCGAGTGTCCTTGGGGTATTGGTTAAGGAATTAAAAGAGGTAAGTTTGTATGGAAAAATGGTGTATTTATTACACTGACAATTATTAAACTTGTATTCTCAATACAAAATTTCCTTTTATTGAATTCTTGACCAATACCCTCAAGGCACTCGTTAGAAAGACCTCTACATAATTATACACATGTTAAATTTTTTAATTTAACATGACAAAGTTAACTCACACGACAAACTCAATTTAAAATGCCTATATATAGTATCTTATTCTCTAATATTACCTATCCTCTATAATTTTTAGTAAACATGTTATAGGTACGAAGTATCCACCACCGTTAGGTGGCGGTGACTAATCTCCGTCGGGAAACCTGTTGGGCACACAAAGTGGGTTATGTCCTTCCAATCAGGTTTTCTCCATACACAAGAGACATGATTCGAACCCTTGACAACTTGCTTAAGGTGTAAGTCCCTTACCACTTGGACCAACCATATGTTGGTACCTATCCTATATACTATATAATAGTAAAATATTATATAACGTTTTTTACTACTACTATTATTCATTTATACTCATTTAGAATTAATTTTAGATAGAGAGAAGAGAGAATGACACAACAAAGTTTGACAGTAGCGTATGTTTTCCAACAAATTATAAATTTTTGTATCAGTAAAAATGATAAACATGGGTTGGATCCCTGAATTCATGTATAACGAAGAAAATACTGTTAGGAGATGTTCCCTCTCAGACGCCAGACAATGCCTCAAAGAATTAGTCTTTTTACTTATAGGATGGAAGAATATTTCGAGAAACGAAAAAAAAGGATGAATATGAAGTCATTGATATGCACATTAACAAAAAAGATACATAATGTTGTTTTTTTTGGTATATGTTTTGTTGTGGGCATCTTGGATGACTAGGGTCTTCAAGTCCTCCCCTTTTAGGTTATGAAACAGCTTTTGCGGTAGGCCTTCAATGGTGATTTTTAGATCTCCAGATAGCTCCACTGGATGGTGGGGTGGGTACTGGTAAAAATATTTTGTTACTTAAGTCAGCAAAGTGGTTACATATATTAATATGTGTGAGTAAATAATAGTAGAATTAGGGTGGAGGAGGATACTCTCCCCGATATATTTATAGTTTCTTTTCTTAGGAGGTAGCGGAGTTGGTGTCCTTTCTTCCTTTAACCAAGGAGGATTGGAGGTTTACGGTATGGGGATTCATTTTCATTCTTTTTGCATGTGTAGGGAACTGTACAATGCAACCCTTCCTAGCAAGTGGTCGAGTAATTATAGTAATCGATGCCCCACCATTAGTCACTCCATATGGGTCGGATCCACTTTTTAGGAAGCTTATAAATATCATGAAGTATGATATATTCATTATTCACTGTAATTTTAAACATTTGATACCTGCATTCTCCTTTGCTAACTTATGAAATGGCTTTGTAGATACAACCCTGTTGTGCATCCGTCAAATCGATATTTTTATTTTTTGAGGGACCAAATATGTCTCTAGTTTTTTGAACGACCAATTTAAGCCTTTACTCTAATTTGTTTGGTATATATATATATATATATATATATATATATATATATATATATATATGTATGAGTTAAGAGTTCTTCTTTAGGCTTTATGAATAAAATGAAGACGAAAAATTATATATATTTTTTGACTGGAATAGGATCACTTCATATCATTACAAATAGCATCCGAAATACAAGATTGTAGGGAATCAAAAACATGGAAACAAGGCAAGGATGTGGCCACCCTAGCAAGGAAATGAGCAACCACATTTGCTTGTCTCCTAACAAAACTAACCATATAGTTTGGAAAAGAACCTACAATGCTCCTACACTCAGATATAATATTCCCATACTCAGAGACATCAATAAGTTGAGAATTAAAGTTGTTAACCACTGTTTGAGCATCCAATTCGAAAATAACCTTATCCAGGTTCAAAGACAAAGCTAGGGATGGCAATTTTACCCGTACCCGCGGATACCCGCGGATAAAATCCGCAACGGGTATGGGGCTGGTAGCTAAACGGGTACCCACGGGTAAAATAAACGGATAATTTTAATATCCGTTTGTAAACGGGGCGGGTACGGATATCACACTATCCGTGCCCGCGGGTACCCGTACCCGTTACCTAATTACTATAATACCCTGACTATATATATATATACTAAACTGCCTTAAGCCCTTAACCTAATTTGCCTTCAGACTTCAGTCCTACAATCCCTACTGCCGCAGCCAGCCCCTTATTTTCTTTCCTTCTTCTTCAGCCCACAGAGAGCCCCTTATTTTCTTTCCTTCTCCTTCTTCTTTAGTCAAACTCCGAAGCCTGCAGAGAGCCTCGCGCGCCACCGCTCCTTGCACGCCACCTCTCCTCCGCTGCCCAGATCCGTCACAACCTTGGTTCTTTGCAACCTCAGGTAAACTCTAAACCTCAACCAATTTTTTTTTGATTTTCAAACTTCTGCTTTGTAACAAACGAAACACGCACCTTATTAACTGATGCAGTTTATGAATAGTAAATGTTACAAAAGATATGGCTGGTAAAGGATTGATACGAGAGATATATCTGAGTTGATCCAGACAAAGATAAGTTGCTTGTTTTAGGCGAACAAGAAACTTTGGTTGAACTACTTAAAACAACTGATGATATCTGCTGTGGCCATCTGGTAAACTCTCAAAGTTGATTATCATCGTCTATACATAAATACCTAATTATTTTCTTATTACTATTGTTGCAGTGCTGATCTCTCCCTTTTAACTCACATTTTTTGTGTTATTTAAAGGTCATGGCTTATAGGAGGAGATTGCAAAAGTCAGACACACGATTGAGATGAGTGAATGATGAACAGTCACCCGAACCATTCTTTGGCAAATCGCATATGATACTGAATCTGAGAAAAATCTCGAGCGGTTTTATTATTTAACTTCTTTTTAATACTTTCCCGTATTACGAGAAAAGGGGGCTGCATTTATCATGTTTGCCTACGGTAATGAGGACCACAGATGTGACATTTGACACACTTGTGAATTGTGTGTCACCATGAAGACTTTGATTTATTTTGTTACAAATCTGGTATTACTTTTACAAACAAATTTGGACTAAACACATGAATGTGTTTGGCAACTCAATTCAATCTGGAGTTTTTTAAATATGTTTAGCATCTCTTATTCTCAGTGCTTGGGGCAGTTGACTCTCAAAGTCCTTATATCATTTCCTAGATAATTTTCACCTATTGTATTGTTTGATGAATATTTGAAGTGTGATGTATTAATGTGGTGGTTTGTTTAAGTTTTCGGTGTATTTTTTTTAATTAAAAACAGTTTTTTTTTGTTTTTCATAACTACCCATGGATATCCGCGGGTATCCGCGGATATCCGCGAATCCGTTAAGAACCCGTCAAACGGGTATCCGTACGAGTACGGGGCGGGTACGGGTGGATTTTTTATCCAACGGGGCGGGTAGCGGGTAACCAGTATCCGTGCCCGCCCCGCCCCGTTTACATCCCTAGACAAAGCCCAGTTAATGGCATGATAGAGACCTAACACCTCTCCTTCTTTCACAGCAAGCTTGAAGGACGTCCAACCAGACTTTGCACCAACAGAGTGGCCCTCTTCATTACGCAAGCACATGCCCCTGTTAGTGGTTTCCCCATTTGATGGAAATGCAGCATCCACATTAATCTTCAAGAACCCACTAGGAGGCCTAGACCATTTCACACCATCACTGGAATCGTGGGTCATAACAGGCTTGACAAGAACCCTCTTAGCCAACTTCCACTCTTCCCAAACCGAGGAGGCTCTAATAACAACTTGATGAGAGGTCTCTTCCACTTTGTCCCACACTTTCTGGTTTCTGCTAAACCACAAGCTCCAAGCCACCATGGCAAAGTTAACCATTCTAGGCTTTGATAAACATCTCATAAGGTTGATGATGAAAGACTGATGTCGCGACCGTCCCGTCCGGGAGCCGCGAAAAGGTGGATATAAAGACAGAGGAGTCGCCACCAATATTTTTAAATTGGAAAAAAATATTGGAAAACCAATTATGTAAGGTAAACTGGTCTTTAAAAAAATAGAGATTTGGATTCGGGAGTCGGTTACGAGTAGGGAAGGTGTTAGCACCCCACATCGCCCGTTTAAAAAACAGTACCTTAAGTTAATTGTGCAAAAACATTTTAATAGTCTTTTAAATATTTATTTTACCCAAAAGTTATTTACAAGAAAGAATTATTTTTAACTTTTAATATTTTAAATTTTTTATTAATTTTTTATATTTTTAACTTTATGGTTTATAAAAACTAAATGAGATTGAACATGGCACATGAGTCCACAGGGCAACCTCAAATCTAAGGGATTAAACATGACACCGTGTCCATAGAGCATCCCTGGAAAGAGAAAAGTTTAATTATTTTGATTAATTATTTTAACATAAAAAGAGACACAAAAAAAAGGAAAATTTAGCTTTGGCCCGACAAGATGATTTATCTTGCTCCTACATATTCCCGGGTGCGATGGGAAACTCAAAGCCACGTAGTTCTCTTAGAAAAGATTTGATTGGTTGATTAATTTTATTTTCTTTTTCTTTGAAAAAAAACAGGGACTTGATTTTACAAAGATTTTATACAAAGGGATTTTATTTTTTGAAATAAATTCAGTCTTGCACAGGGCCCAAGATAGCAGCGCTATACGCTAAACCCTTACAATGCATACGCCACTTGAGGATGAAAAATCATACATCAACGTCGCAGATTGTTGCATGAATTAATAAAGTTTTTTTTTATAAAACTGAATAAAATTTTGTTTTAAAAAAATAAATAAATAAATTGAAAACATTTAATATTTTACAAAAAGGAATTTACCCTTGCACAAGGTTTAAAGATAGCGGAGCTATACGATGAACCCTTACAATTCATATGACACTTGAGGATGAAAATTCATACATCAACGTCATATATTGTTGCATGAATTCAAAGAGATTTTTAGAAAAAAGGTTTTTATTTGAAACATGGATGAAAAATATATATATATATATATATATATATATATATATATATATATATTTACGAGATTTTTTTTTTTTCGAATTTTCCTAGAGACAAGATGAAATATGGTATACATTTTAAGCCCATATCCATGACTCCAAATAACTTCAGTTTATTTTATTTAAAAAAAAACATTTTTTGAAAATAAAAAAAACAAAGAAATGGCCCAGTAAGCCAACAGGTTAGATAAAAACTTACTGATTTAAAACCCACAAGCCAAAAACAGACCAATAACTAAAAAAATGAAACTAACCCATAGCCTCATGAGAAGCCAAGTAAATGAAACCCCAACATTTAAACCAACATAACATAATAATTTAAATAACAACACAGAAAAACAAAAGGAAAGCATCGTACTCAGAAGCTAGAAGTTTATGAGTCTTCTTCTTTTACCATACCTTCAGGCCAGTGGAGGAAGGAAGGATGGCTGAGTTCGCGGCCTGCTGACGGCGGAGCAGGGAACAGATCATCACGGCGGGGTGAGGGCGGACCTCTGGAGCGCGGTGGCTCGCACGGTGGTTGCCAGGCGCGACTGCGATGAGAACAGATCTGCAGCCCCGGTGGCGGTTCACGTGGTTTCGCGGTGGAGGGGGCGTCTCGCGCGGAGGAGGAAGACGATCCAGAGGGCAGCACACGGCGGAGGGCGCGGTTCTGATCTGTTTGGGTTCTGTCTGGGTATGTTGTTTACTTTATTTTTGGTTTTTTGCTGAGATGATGGTGATGGGTTGTGGTTTTTTTTTTGGAGAGAAGGAGGAGAAGTGTTGGAGTTAGGAGGAAGATGGAGATGGGTTCTGGGTAAGAGAAGTGAAACAGAGAAAAAGAGAGAAAAAGAATAGAGAAAGGTATTTTCGTTTCTGATTTTCTGTTTTTTTTTTTTTTTTGTGTTTTGTTGTTGTTGGCTTGGTTGAAGAAGATGAAGGATGGGAGGAAGGAGATGATGCAGGCAGGAAGATGGAGAAACAGGGAAGTCCCTTTGCTGTTTTTTCCCCTTCTGTTTTCCTCTCTTTCAGATTTTGCTCTCTGTACTCTCCCCCTTTTCTTGTCTCTGTTGGGTCTTTTTATAGAAGAAGATGAACTCTTCTCAATGTCATTGGGACCTTGCAAACTTGAGTGTTGCAGAGGTTACCATGCTGACAGATTACTGGCATCCTTGAGCAGTCCCCATCTGAGTTCTGATTTTTGCTATATTCAAAAGTGGCTTGGGTACATGTTGGTTAAAGATGGAAGCTGGAGGAGAAAGACCAACAGTAGAGGGTAGATGTTGCAGGGAAGGGACTCAACGTTTCTTTTTTTTTTATCTTTTTTTTTTAAATTTAACTTTTCTTAAAAATAACCAAGAAATCAGACATTTATTCAACTGTTGGGTTTATTATCAAAAGTTAACTGTTGAATCAAAATGAAATAGGCTAGATGATGGATCAAAAATAATCTTGTAACAAAACAAAATGGCCAATAACAAACAAATTATTTTTCTTGGCATTTTATTTATTTATTATTATTATTAAAAGGATAAAAATATACCTGGACAAAATTAGGTGTTCACAGCTGTCCCTCTTTACTTTTTCTTATTAGATAAAATGTGTAACCGTAGTTAACATATTATCGCTATAAGAAATGAGTAAAGACATGAACTCCAATTTTGTTCGGGGTACACTGACAAACATAAAAGACCTGTGACTAAAAAGTGATATCCTGTAATGAACCAGCGGGTTGGATTACCCAACGAGGTACACACATAAAAAGATTGCAGGGTGGATTGTCTGCCGAGCTTAAAAATAAAGATAAAGAGCTTACGGGGTGGATTGTCGTCGGAAACTCTAGCACAAAGATAAAAGAGCTTACGGGTTGGATTGCCCATCAGACTCGAATAGAAAGATAAATGAGCTCACGGGGTGGATTGCCCGTCTGAAGCTCGAACTGAAAGATGAAAGAACTTACAGGGTGGATTACCCGTCAGAAGCCTGAGCAGAAAGATAAATGAGCCTACGGGGTGGATTGCCCGTCTGAAACTCGAACTGAAAGATAAGAGAGCTTACGGGGTGGACTGCCCGTCAGAAACTCGAACTGAAAGATAAGAGAGCTTACGGGGTGGATTGCCCGTCAGAAGCTCGAACTGAAAGATAAAAGAGTTTACGGGGTGGATTGCCCGTCAGAAGCTTAAACAGAATGATAAAAAGAGTTTACGGGGTGGATTGCCCGTCAGAAGCTCGAACTGAAGGATAAAAGAGCTTACGGGGTGGATTGCCCGTCAGAAGCTCCAACTGAAAGATAAAAGAGCTTACGGGGTGGATTGCCCGTCAGAAGCTCAAACGGATAGATAAAAGAGCTTACAGGTTGGATTGCCCGTCAGAAGGTTAAACAGAAAGATAAAAGAGCTTACGGGGTGGATTGCCCGTCAAAAGCTCGAACTGAAGGATAAAAGAGCTTACGGGTTGGATTGCCCGTCAGAAGCTCGAACTGAAAGATAAAAGAGCCTACGGGTTGGATTGCCCGTCAAACTCGGACAGAAAGATAAATGAGCTCGCGGGGTGGATTACCCGTCAGAGGCTCGAATAGAAAGATAAGAGAGCTTACGGGGTGGATTGCCCGTCAGAAGCTCCAACTGAAAGATAAAAGAGCTTACGGGGTGGATTGCCCGTCAGAAGCTCAAACGGATAGATAAAAGCTTGCGAGGCCATATAGACAAATGCAATATATGAATGTCGGTTTTGCTCACTGATGGAATGACAATGCGAAAACTCAAATAACTAACTTTCCATTCACCGACTGAATGATGGTGATGAGAACCCTTATTAATTTTGGGCATGATGCAAAAGATTGATGATAAATTATTTCTTCTTTGTTGTTTCTTTTTCATTATTGGATCCTTGACCCTTTAAAAGCATCGATCACAGTCAGTCTTGAGGATGAACTAAAAGAAGGCCTGTCTCATCGAGGAAAGATATCTTGCACTCTTGTTTTCTGATGGTAGACGTCTTTGATGATAATTATCCCAGTGGTTGATCTTTAATATTCCTTCCTTTATTCAGTGCCGTTTATAGGGGAAGCGTCGTGCCCCCCATGATCTTTTGAGGCTTTCTAAGGAATTCTAACTGCTTAAAGAAAACCAATACTTGTTTCACATTTCAGTATATACTTATCAGGGTGAATGCACACACACAAATGACAAAAGTTAGGAGAAAAGGACAAAGGTTGCGAAATAAAATAAAGGAAGTCAATGACATTATATTTGGATTGAAAAAGGTGTTCAATGCATAGATTGCAGAACATTGCGGAGTAGAATCGCATCTCCTCAGGTGATGTCTCTATCAATGACTAATGTTAGTATCCCTCCTACAATCTTGACTACTCATTAATTGGCTTCAGAGATGTTGTTTGCCCCAGTGTCATACATCCAACCTCTTGACTGCCCCAATTCATCGGCAGACGACACTTCCATTGTTATATTTTTTATTTTTTTGAACCCTAACTTTTGCCTAGACCGCCTTTTCAGGTTTTCAGCCTAGCGGGTTGCTCTAACTTTTGCCTAGACTGTCTTTTCAGATTTTCAGTCTAGCGAGCTTTTTCTCTTTTCATTTTTCATTTTTTCTTTTATTTTCTTCTTCTTCTTGGGAAGTGTGTTCAAGCATAATACTTTTTTACTGCATCTGAGTTCACAGGGAGTGGAAGGTCTTCCCCATCCATCCTGGTGAGAATTAAAGCTCCTCCAGAGAAGGCCTTTTTCACAACGTAAGGTCCTTCGTAGTTCGGAGTCCATTTCCCTCGATGATCCTTTTGGATTGGTAGAATCTTTTTAAGCACCAGGTCACCCTCCCAAAACTATCGCGGGCGTACCTTCTTCTCATAAGCCCTCATCAACCTTCTCTGGTATAATTGGCCGTGACATAATGCCCCTAATCTCTTCTCTTCAATGAGGTTCAATTGGTCTAGTCGATCCTGGACCCACTCAGCTTCTTCTAATTCTGCTTCTCTCAGTACTCTTAATGAAGGGATCTCCACTTCAATCGGGAGCACTGCCTCCATCCCATAAACTAAAGAATATGGCGTTGCCCCTGTCGAGGTGCGAATGGAGGTACGATAGCCGTGTAAAGCAAAAGGCAACATCTCATGCCAATCCTTATACGTCACCGCCATCTTTTGGACAATC